>JAWWEW010000057.1:1286906-1318586 GCA_035583185.1 Anabacerthia variegaticeps
AGAGGGCAGGGATGGATGGGATATTGGGAAGGAATTCCTCCCTGGGAGGGTGGGGAGGGGCTGGGATGGAATTCCCAGAGAAGCTGGGGCTGCTCCTGGATCCCTGGGAGTGTCCAAGGCCAGGCTGGGGCAACCTGAGATAGTGGAAGGTGCCCCCGTCCATGGCAGGGGTTTGGAATGAGTTGATTTTTATGGTCCTTTCCAACTCAAACCATTGCAGGATTCTACAGTATTTACCACTCCATACACCTTGTTTTGTTGCAGCAAACCTTTTGATTAACCAAACCTTTTGATGTCCAGCCATATGTAAAATATGGAATAAAAGGTCAGGAGGAAGCAGGAGAGCCAAGGGACAACCAGCCCTACAGGGAAAAGCAAAAGGAACTTTGATGCTTTCCCACTGCCATGGTTAACTGAGACATTTCAGCTCTGCATGCCCATATCCTGTGTTTGCTTCCTCCAAACATCTCAGTGGTTGGCTTTTCCCTGCCAAAAAAAGTCTTGGAGAGGGGAATTTGGAAGCAGCATCTGCGACTCTGCAGAGCAGGAATGTTTTAAAACACACCCGCACTGCAGCTCAGCTCCAGAACAGGAGCAGGATCCAGAGTCAAAAATAATGCTGAGTGGCTTTCCAGGCTTGTCACAGGATGAATGACAGGGTTTGTGTCACAGGATGAGTGACAGAGCTTGTGTCACAGGTTTCCAGAGTGAGCAAGAGAGATGGAAGTCATTAATTCACTGGAAAAAGCCAAAATGTGCTCCTGAAACGGGGCTGCTCCCGGGAGCGGCGAGGCTGGACCCCATCCCAAAACCCAAATCCAGGGGGAAGGGTCAGCCCAGCCTCACACCCAGGCTGGGCAGGGAGCTCAGCACAGAGAACCATTTCAGCTGCATTATTCAGCACCAAAGTATTTCCCAAGAGGGAATTGCCTTGGCAGGGGCTGTTTGAGGCGGGACAGGGTGGGGAAGGTCCTGAAATCCCAATCTCTGGCACCACAGTGTGCTCAGCTCCCACAGTCCCTGAGCCAGCACAGGGAGCTGCTTCAAACAGCTGCCATTTCCACGTGCAATTCAATAGATACACAACGAAGGAAGCAGGCAGTGCATTAAAAGAGATGGGCCAGCCCTGCCCAGAGCAGCTCAGATCCAAGAGATTCAGCAGAGGCAGCAAAGCCCGTGGGGGACAAGGATCAGGCACAAGAACTTGGGAGATCTGAGGGAAGATCATGATTTTAAATGGGCTCTGCCTCTAATAAATTTAAACTCTCCTATAAAAATAGACACATCCCCTCCTTGTAACCACTCAGAATCCTGAAAAAGCAGGATTATTCGACAACTGCTCTGAATTATTCCAAAGTGCAGATACATTTATGTAAAAAATAGGGAAAAATGGCTGGTGAGGGTTGGGAAGGCAATGGATGGAGGGAGGGAGAGAAGGAGGGAGGGATGGATGGACAGATGGATGGATGGATGGATGGATGGAGGGATGGAGGGATGGAGGGATGACTGGGAGGAGCAGAAGAGATGACACAGCACAAGCAGGACCAAGCTGTGACCACCTTTTAAAATACAGACACAAGTTCCCTTCCCAGGGTGCCCACATTCCACAGGGGGAGCTTGATCAGGCCGGATGGGGCTTTAATTCTGTGATAAGAGAATTAAACCAACACTCCTCTGCTGACATCACTCTCCAGAAAGGAGGAGCTTAATGAGTAGGATGAGCAGGGCTGAGATGTGGAACGTGAAAATTACCCTCTCCAAGCACCAAACAACAGGAACCCCTCCAGCTAAAGAGAGGATAAGGCAGGAAAAGCTCATTCTGGTCTGCACTGGATCTCTTCTAGACAGAACACCTGAGTTTTCAGTTAATAAAGGCCAAGAGATAACTGCCACTATTACAAATAATTGCCAGGAAAAAGAATGTATTAGCCTAAGAAAATACAGAGCACATAAAAGCTCTCGTTAACATTCTTTCTACGTGCTTATCATCAATTTTATACAGGGTTAAATATATTTTCTGGTGACTAACACGGCAAGGCTGAGGATTAAAAAGGATAATGTACAATGTGATTTATGAAGTTTTAATGGAAAATCCCCATGGGTTGTGTATAAATCTTATTTATAGCTTTAAAAGTATGTAATATACTTATTGTATATTTTAGAAACTGTGGGAGTGCAGTCCCTGTCATAGTTAATCCATTAAAAAAGCAGCTCCTATGGGACTCCTGGGGATAAAGCATTTGATATTTTAGAGACTATCAGTGTGTTCAGCGTGAAACGTCCAACACGATTTACTTTAGTGGGGCAGAAAAAGGTAGGAAAAGATCCCAAACTGCTGAAGGAGGGGACAAGCCAGGGTTTAAAAGGGAGCTGGAGCCATTTGGATGAAGGGGCTGTGGGGGACTGAACAACTCACCATCCTGCTGAAGCCTGTGTGGTTAATCTCGGCCTAGGCTGGAACTAAGAGCTTCCTCTTTGTTTTAGGGACTGGAAGCTCAGGTGGGAAATGATGCTCATTCTCCTGGGCCACCTGAAATTGAACCCACAGAGTCCAACAGTTCTGTTTGGGGAAGAAGAGCAAAGTCGACCTGTTCTTGTGAAATTGCTTCCTCTTCTCCTGATGAAAATATGTATTTTCCCCCTGGAGGTTATGGAAACTATTTCCCATCCATTCAGGATATTGGCTCGTGGACTCTGGTTTAGACTTAAAGAGAAAAAAAAACCAACTTTGTCTATTTTTTGGTCTCTATCTGAAAAACCCCCACTTTGTTACCACCAGTGCAGAAAAGCCAACCAAAGGATTAACCAATAAATTTTGTGCTTCAGACCACACAGGTTTGTTTTCTGCCATGGTGAATGTTCATCCTTTGGGCATCAGCCCAAAATAGTCACTGAGTTCCTAATGAAGAAGTGAGATTATCTGTTCCAAGATAAAATCAGGCTTTATGAGAGAGCCAGAAACACTGTGAGAGGCTGCTTGGTTATTTTTAATAACAGGAAAAAAATCCCAGGCCCTGGCCAGGGAAACCAAATCCCTAATCTCATCTAAGGCAGGTCCAGAGGAGTGAACAAGGGGGGCTCAGAGTTAATTTGGCTTTTTGTCTTCACTGCCATTCCTTAGAAGGATGGGGATGGCTGGGAATTCCTAGACAAGACAATCGGAGCCAATGATTCATCTCCAAAGTGCCAAAATGAGCCACCACGGGGCTTTGGATGAGAATACTGCATGAAATAAGATTTTTTAAATGATATTTCAGAGAAATGATGATTCTTCTCTCCCGACACACCCCTCTCGGATTTATTCTAATTCTCTCATGTTGCCCAACATCATTCCTGGAGTTTAATTGCCCTGTGAGGAGTTCAGATGTATTTCAGCCTATCCAGGAAACCAAAGGCTGGACGTGCTGCCCTTGGAAAGGTGCTCGACAGGATCACTCAGGGAATATGAATATATTGCTGTTTCCTACATTTTACAGCCAGTCAAGTGCTGATTTTCTACCTCAACGAGGCAACAAGAGGATGCAAATGGATTCAGTGCTGTGGAGATTGGAAAGAGAGTAAAGAGCACCCTCGTGGAGTGGGTGTTTAATAAAATCCATTATTTTACTGCAATTGGAGTAAATCTGGTCTTTGATGGAGCACAGACAGGGCAGGAAGGATTGGGACCCCCAGGAGAAACCACCAGCTGAGGAGAGACATCCCCCACTTGGATTGTCCTACAAGCTCAGCCAGCTGAGCAGATAAAGGGAACAAGAACATCCCAAATTAGGGAGGAACACGAGTCCCCCAGAGCTGCACCTTATCCCTGCCTCACACCTTTGTTTCCCAAGGCAACACTGGCATCCAAACCTGCTTCTGCCTTTCAGGTTCACACCTACAGACAAATCTCACCTCTTTCACACACAGGTCCCTGCAGAAACCCCACCTGGTGGTGGTGCCAAGGTCTGGAATTCCCATCCTAGTGAATGCCCTGGAAGGTGTCCCTGCCCACGGCAGGGAGTGGGATGAGATGAGCTTTAAGGTCCCTCCCAACCCAACCCAACCCATTTGGTGAGTCCATGATCCTGCTGTGCCCAAGCCCCCCGAGGTCTCCATGGAGTTGGGTTTGCCCCTGGGATGGATCCACAGGGCACAGACATGCCCTTTCTCTGAGCTGAGCCTGGTCCCCAGGCCAGCCCAGCCCAGCTGAGTCAGCACAGTGTGGCAATCAGCCTAATTAGCCATGTTAAGGAGCTAATTATCCCAGGCAAAGCAGCAGAACGATGCTGGTGCTGGGGCTGGAGATCAGAGCCCTGTGATGTGCTGCCAGGGCACGGGAGGTGTCCAAGGCCACCCCCTCAGCAGGACATCTGACCCTGGATGTGCTCACAAGGACCACAGGCACCAAACTTCAGGCAACTTCATCCCCCCAGAGCTCCCGGATTTCCAAATTCTCCAGCAGCTGGTTCTTGGAGGGTGCCCAAGGGAAACCAAGCAGAACTTCTGAAAGAGAAAACATCAACAGCCTCTTCATCTGCATTCACATCCCAGGAGCTGGGGAGAGCCCCGTGACTTGATGCTTTCTCTTCCCTCATTAGGACTTGCCTTCTCCCCAAATCCCAGCCGAAGGCTTTCAAAGTATTGCTAAAGCAGAGCAGTAACCCCGTGCAACAATCACACACACGAGGGTTCATGGAGAGGAAGAAAGTGCTCTGGAAGGAGAACGCGTGGGAGTGGGAGGAGAATGGAAAGGCTGCTGCTCGGGGGCAGCTTTGAGCTAAGAAAGGAAAGTGGGTCACGGTGGCAGCAGCCGGAGCTCAGCACGGCTGTTCCTGAGCCAGCTGAGCCTGCAGGAGCAGCTGGGACAGCAGAACTCTGCTGGGCCACTGGCACCAGCACTGCTGCAGGGCCAGGGCACGGCAGGAATGGCACTGGGGATGGCACTGGGAACGGCACTGGGAATGGGACTGGGAACGGCACTGGGAACGGGACTGGGAACAGCACTGGGAACGGCACTGGGAACGGGACTGGGAATGGGACTGGGAACGGGACTGGGAATGGCACTGGGAATGGCACTGGGAATGGCACTGGGAATGGGACTGGGAATGGCACTGGGAATGGGACTGGGAATGGCACTGGGAACGGGACTGGGAATGGCACTGGGAACGGCACCGACACCACCAGAGCAGAGTGGTCCTACACAGCGAGGGAAGAGCCCCTCCTTCCATGCAGAAGGGGCAAACTGGGGCAGGGGGTCACTCTGGAGGGTCATGGCAGAGGCAGAGCAGCACCTGGATCTTGTGGTTCCTCCTCTGGTCACCAGGGGAAGTTATTTGCCAAATATGAAATGAATTTCCTACATCCTTGGCATGGGTTGTGTCGCATCTTCCCGGTGATGGATCAACCACAACCACAGTGAATTCTGCAAATGCTCCCTCCCTTCATCGAATCCTGGAACTGCCAAGGTTGGAAAAGACCTCGAAGGTCACCAGATCCAGCCATAACCCAGCCCTGAACCCCCTCCCCGGGTGCCACTTCCACATGGTTTTGGCTCCAGGGTCATCTGTGGAGTTCACACCCAATTTTGAGATTGGTTTTTTTCCCTACACAACTTCCAGCCTCAGAAACTGCTGTTTCACTGCCAAGAAAAGCCCTTTAGAACACAGACCTTCTCCTGTGGGCACAGCCTGGGAGCAAGTTTCCTTTTAACTATTTTGATTAATTAATAAGTTGAACTCATTAATACTTTTGTTGCAAGGAGTATTGCCACCCCTTCTCTCTCAGCACGAGCTTCAGGAATAGTGATACCCCTGGAGAATAAAAGCCCATTTTGCTTTCAACCACGGAAATCCATTGACAAAAGGAAAAGCTTCATTATTAATGTTCCACATTTTTACTGGAGGGAGAGGCAAACACAAAACCTGCAGCTGGAGGAGAAAAAGACAATTGTCAAAGCTGAGCTGCTGCGTGAAAAACAACCACCCAGACTCTGGTGGCAGGGGAGTTTCTGTCCTACAAAATCCTGGCTCCTCTCTGCACCATCACGAGGCCATAAATCCACTTCCCTGAGTTATCAGACAATGCCCAAAGGGCCCTGGAGGAGCAGGACCAGGAGCATCTCCTTGGCAGTGTCTGCTGGAACACCACAGGTACAAGAGCCACTTTATGACTTCAGAAGGCAATGAATTAACCAGAAACATCAGCACAGGTGCCTGTGCAGGAAGGTGCAAGTCCCAGACTGGCTCTGGGCAATCCCAGAATGCAGAACCACAGAATATCCTGAGCTGGAAGGGACCCACGAGCACCACTGAGTCCAACTCCAAGTGCTGTCACCAAATGTTTGCCCTCACAGAGCCCAAAAGCAAAGTTTCCAGGGATATCCATTACCTTTGTGTCCTTTTTCCTGTGCCATCAAACGTGCACCTCTGACTCCCAGCACAACCCTGGCTCCTAAACCATTGTCACACAGGATGCAGCCCCCAGAGCTCCCAATTTAACTGGTTTTGACAAAAACTAAAGCCCAGGTAAAATCAGGCAGCTGGACACTCCTGTAAGGTTGTTTTCCAGGGGTGGGGATGTCACTGGCTGCACTTTAAACACCTTGGGGATGGCAGAGCTTGGAGTCCCTTCCCCTCTGCCCAAGCTGCAGCACATTTTGCAGGGTTTTGGTGCTCCAGTCCCATCAATACCTCGATTGGCAGAGGCCTGAGAGCTGCAAAGACAACATTTAAAGGCACTTTGAGTTGCCTGAGTGTGAACAATGAGTTTTCCTCCCTGTTTCCAAGTAACTCCCGGATGATCAATGGGGAATATTGTTCCTGTTCTGTCAGCAGAGCAGCCACCACAGCACATCAAATAAATCAGAATCAGCCTCTTTCTTGACATCCATGTCCTGGGTGCGTTCCCATTCCGAGGCATTGTTGCTATTTATCCCCCAGGGCCTCATTACTCTGAATATTCCAGCCTTAAGCAACCTGTCTCTTGGCATCCTCTCCAGATACGAAATCAAAATCATTTACCATCCCTATAAATTGCCATTAATCGCCACTTTTCTGAAAACAGGCTCAATAATTAATAAGTGGGATTGCAGAGGGAGAACTGCTGGGATACATTTTCAGTTCCAGCTTTCACTCTGGCTGTGAGGCCAGAAAGCTGCAATTCCCAGGCCACCACCCACACAATCCCTGGGACCACTGAAAAATTCATGGCTTCTCCAGGCCACCTGATGCTGAAAAAGAACAGAGATGGGTTTTCAGCACCCTTGTTGTGTTTTTCAGCTGGAACAAATTCAGTACAAAGGCTCTGGAGTGGAAAACCACAGCTCTGGGCTTGGTCTGAGCCGTAGACATTCACCCTGTGATCCTGGGCAGACATTCCATTTGGGAATGGCACTGGTGGCCAGAGGAGAAGCAGAGAGAGTCCCTTTTCCTTTGGGAATGCAATCAAACAAGGTGTAATTAGTTGGGGATGTCAGGACTGTAAAAAGGAGTCAATAAGGAGTTTGAAAGGCAAGAAACAGGTGGAAAAGAGGAAATAAATTGTCAATATTGAGATCTTCCTCCCCCCTCCTCTGTCCACACCACCTAAAGCCACAGAGAGAGCTTATTTTGCACCAAAACAGTCACAAATTCGAGAACATGAGGAGTTTTTACAATTGCGGAGGCAGTGCAGGAGCTGCTGCCTCTGAGATTGCAGAATCTCTGGTGACAGATCTGCCACGACAGCTGAAACCCCAATGAAGTCAAACAAAACCTCCCAAACCGAGTAAAACAAACCCCTCAAAATTAAGTAAAACAAAAGCCAGTGCCTGAAGACCCTGTTACATCAATTTAGCCAAGAGAGATGTGATTTTGGAGAGCAATCAACTGCTCACACAGTGAGGAGGGAAATGGCAAATTCCCTGTCACTTGGAGACCCAAATCAAGGCTTGATTTCTTTCTAAACCACATTTGGGAGCTCCCCGAGATGTTCAGGCTGAGCGAGACAGATGTTGGGGAGGGAAGGTTTCCCAGCCCCTGTTTGCAGGGAGGCAGGAGCTGATTATCAAGATGAGTCCTGAATAAAGGGCAGAATAATAAGAAGGAATTCAGATGAGAGGCTCTTTTTTGGAACTTCAGGAAGATGGCACCGAAAGTCACATCTCCAGGTAAATGACATTATTCCAAATCCATTAGGTTGGAAGGCAGGAAAAAGAAGATGCCAATCCTTCAGCCACTGAATTCTTTTTCATTTGGAAAGCACGTAGGCTGAGGGCCTTTTTAAGGTTATTTTGAAGATCTCAGTAGCACACCCTTAGATAAAAGGCTTTGGGATGTTCCAAAGGAGAAACCTCAGGCTCCACACTGAAGATGGAGGCAATAAACCCTCTAAAATAAATCCTCACCAACTGCTACACCACAAAGAAATTATCCTAAGAGGGATTTTTTACAAATAATAAGCATCCTTAATATCTTGCTTCGTTTCTAAGTGCCACTGGTTCCCCAGCAATGCCCTGGCTGCCAGCACAGATCCCCAGAAAGCCTCATTAGCTCTGTGCAGGGAGGGTTTAGAGAAGGTCAAATAATGGGCCATGACAATGCAATTATGTTCCCTGCTAGAAAGGTCACTTTTACTCATCATGCTAATTATCTTGACAGGGCTACATTTACTTCCATGGATCTCAAAGCAGGAACTTGGCCTGGGTGATTCCAGCACTGCTTTGCCCTTCTTCTCTTCCTGCCACATCCTGGTGGGGGCAGAGAAACCCCAAAAAGCCTCCTGAGAGGAAACCCAAACCCACCACCAAGAGGGAGCCTCACAATCAAAATGGAATAAAAAGGTGGTTTGCACATTTAAGAACCTGTTTGGTTTTTTGCTGTCCTGTGAGGAATCTTTGTGGGCCAAAGGGCAGCATGAGAAGGATGTGGAGCTGCAGGAGCAAATCCAGAGGGGTCCATGGGGATGCTCCAAGGGCTGGAGCCCCTCTGGAGCCAGGCTGGGAGAGCTGGGGGTGTCATCCTGGAGAAGAGAAGGATCCAGGGAGACCTGAGAACCCCTCCCAGTGCCCAAAGGGGCTCCAGGAGAGCTGGAGAGGGACTTGGGATGAGGGATGGAGGGACAGGACACAGGGAATGGTTAGATGGGATATTGGGAAGGAATCTTTCCCTGTGAGAGTGAGGAGGGGAAGGGATGGAATTCCCAGAGGAGCTGTGGCTGCCTCTGGATCCCTGGAAGTGTCCAAGGCCAGGCTGGATGGGGCTTGGAGCACCCTGGGCTGGTGGAAGGTGACCCTGCCCATGGCAGGAGATGACCTGTAGGGTCCTTTCCAACCCAAACCCACCCAGAATCCCCCGGGCTGTGCCAGTGTGGGCACTTGAGTTTTCTGCCTCTCTGGGTGGCCACGAGAGAGATAATAAAGATGCAGCAGGGAGACAAAGGGCTGATCCCTGGAGGGGCTCCCAGCCTGCCTGGCACCCCTCTCTCAGTGCTGCAAATACCCCAAGAACCTGCTCCTCCTTTCCAGAACTGCCTGGGCTCCCTCTGTAACCTCTCCCACGACCAGGAATTGCTTGTGGCCATCCTGCAATAAGTTTTCTTCCTTCCTGGTGCTGTCACACAGGGACCTGTGGCAGTGCCTTTGCACCAAACAGGACACACAAGTGCTCAGAAGATTCTTCCTTCTCTGTGCTTCTCTCCCTGCCCTTTCTGAGCAGCAGGATAAGCATAAAAAGCTGAACAAAATGAGAAGAGTTTGATTCCTGTGTGTGCTCAGGAGGGTGTGCCTGGCTCTGCAGAGGTACCTGGCCCAGTTCCCAGGTCTGAGCAGCCTAAAGGGTCACACTGGAGGGGGCAAGGAGCCAAAAGCAGACATCTGTCCCCACCTCCAGACCCTTCCACCCTCCCTGGCTGAGGGACTCTGCTCTGCTCAGGGCTGATTTAATTAAGGAGAAGGTAAGTGTGAAGAAAGAGGGACAAGAGCCCCTCCTCTCCCAAATATTGCTCCCTCACTCTGTGCCCAAAGGTGCTGATGGCATCTTTGACACACTTCAGGCTCCCTTTAATCACCTGAAACCCCCACAAAGTTCAGGCTCTGCTTTGGAAACAGAGGCTCAGTGTTTGTCACCGCTCCAGTTTGGCACTTTGGGGTCACCCTGAAGCAGATTTCATCCTGCTTTTGCACCCTCAAATCCCCCACTGGCTCCAGTCACTGCACTGGAAGGGGTTGAGCTGCCACCACCAGCCTGCCAGAAGGACCAAGCCCTCGGTTTTTGGGGTAGAACATGGATTTGTTCCATGATCTCATAGGATATTCAGGTTGGAAAAGACCTCCAAGACCAGGGAGTCGAACCATTAACCCAGTGGGGTCAGCACAGACAAGTCAGTGCACATAATGTGGCAATTATGATATTCAATATTGCTTTGTAAAGTGCTCCAAGGCCACAGATGAAATGGAAAGTGTTATTAATGAGTCTGTAACCACCTCTCACAGCCAATAAACCTTTTCTCTCTGAATGGGAAGTTGACTTGCCCTTATTAAAGCTCCAGCAATGCACTTGCAATGTCTGGGCACAGGGAAAAAGGGCTGCCCAGAACTTTTGATTTATAGAGTATAAACATGAGCATAAACCCCCTCACCCCCTTCCCAAAGCATCCTCCCCACTGCCAGGAAATCCAGGATCAATCACAAGGAAGAACTCTCAGGGCAACAATTACACACTCGTGGAAAGGTCACTGGGTTCTTTGGAGCTTCCCTGGCACCACATCCTAAGACAGAGAGGGAAAAGAGGTGTTTATGTGGCTCAGATAAATCATTTGAACTAAATTCCTGGCCTGCTTTGTTCCCTACATCACAGAGCACACTTTACTGAAAGGAGAACCCACTCTCATTTCCCAAGGGAAAAAAGAATGAAGGAAAGTAAGTCCTCACACAGGAGCAATGTGGTCACGTCCCATAAATGTCACTTTTCAGAGTGGTTTCCAAGTACTCTTTGCAGCAAGTTCACAGCCCGATTTCTGGGCAGGGAGAAAAGCTGTGCAGCTCTCGTGTGTTTGGGGCGATGCATCCCTAAAACACTCCATTCCCTGCCAGGCATTAAGATGGCCAAGTTAAAAGCCAAATGAAAATGAAACTCATCCCAAGCTAAATCGAGCAGCCTGGAAATGTGGCTGGGAATGACATTTTACAAAATCCATGGCCAGTTGGTGACCCAAACCTTTCCAAACCTCAGTGCTGCAGCCCCCCCCTCGGTCCCTGGGTGAGCACAGCCCTTCTGGAGACCTCATCTGTCCATCCTCCCTGGGGGATGGAGGTGGGACAGGGGGGCAATCCCCAAAAAGCCCCTGTGAAATCTGATCAGAACAAAAGTGTCAGGGGAAAACAGCCAGATTGGGGTTTAAATGAATTCTAAAAATCAAATAAACCTAAAAGGAAAACAAACCAAAAAAAGTTGATACTAAATGGTGCTTTGCACAGAAACCACAGGAACAGTGTCAGTCCAGAACTGTTCTCCTTGGCTCTTTACACTGATGAACCCATTTAATCATTCCAGGGAAATCCCTCCCCACACAGAGGTGTTTTTAGGTGAGAGGGAAGGAAACACATCCAATTTCTCATGACTTCTTTCTATTTCCACCAGTTTGCATTTAATACCATGAGAGAAACCCACGGAATACAAAGGCTGTTTAGTCACCAGTTTAACTCTGGGTTCCTTTGTTTTTTTAATTTAATATCAAATTGGTGTTTTAATTGGTAGCCAATGTAGGACAGTAGGGCTGAAATGAGCAGCCCTTGCTCTCGTTGCACTGGAGCAACGTGGCCCTCAAGTGTTAATTAAAACTTAAATTGCTTTCTGGGGCAGAAGGGCCGGTCTAGTTTTTCTGTCACAGGAGCATCCCTGCAAACAGTGGCAGGGGTGGGACTGGATGGGCTTCGACCAAAGTGTCACTGGTCCCTCCAGATGTGCAGCCCCCCCTGTGTCCCTCAGTGTCCCTCAGTGTCCCTCAGTGTCCCTCACCTGGCCAGAGCCCCCGTCTTTGTGCCCTTATTATGCCAAGGGGGTCAGTTCCCAACCCCTTGTCTCAGGTTCTGGCTCCCCAGAGCTCAACCTGCAGCTCCCAAAGGGAGCCACGTGCCCCAAAGGTGTCCCTGGACACCCCAACCCCAGGGAGAGGGAGGAGCAACCCAAGGAGATGCTGAGAACATGATTCAAGGAGACTGAGACCCAGGGAGATCCACCTGGACATGAGGAGGAACAGCCCTGGGAGTGACCCAGCACTGAGCAGGCTGCCCAGAGATTCCTAGAACTGGGATTTATGTGCTAATTAGGACACAGAAATCAAGACCAAGCCATTTTGGGCAGCCTTAGGTGGGATCTTGGGCAGGAATTCTCTCCTGGGAGGCAGGATTTTGGGAGGGGACCAGCTGGACAGAACATCTCACCATCCCTATGTCCCAGGAGAGACTCCCAGGGCACACAGCCCCTTCCCACAGGCAGAGAAACTGCAATGATAGAAAAAATGATCCAATGCATTTCTAAGGCTCACCTAAAAGCAGGGTAAGTATTTAATTGGTTCCAGGCCTTCCAAAGGTGATGGATTTCTCCGTGTTCTGCTGAGCTGCTGCTTTCCCTGAGCCTGCAAGGGAGATGGATCGGCCCAGGAAGACCCTGGAAATCTTCCCGAGCAGCACAGGGCAAACACAAAGTTCACTGCTTTGTTACTGAGCCGCTGCTTTTATGCTTCAAGTTGATTAGTAGCAAAAATTAACATTTCATTAAAGCCTCTGACAGGAGACAGGACCCTTTCATTAAACACAAAGTATGTAATTAGGGATAATAATGATACCTGGGGGTTCTTTGTGCACCGTTCATTACATTTGAGATGGAACAGGGAAACACCATTTCACCCATCCCTGGGAGCTCAAAGACACCAGTGCACTAAAAATCACATTTGCTTTTTCTAGGCAGGACCAAACTCCATTTTTTTTACCTTTAAACTTTCGCAGCAATAAAAAAATAATCCCTGTTGCAAATCCCTGCCAGTTGAGGTCTGAGCCTCGGGTGTTTCCTGCCCTTAAACATCTCCTTTAGGTCAGGAGGTTTTTCTTTACCCAATTCTGTGATAATTATAGGACTTATTAGTATGCATTTGAAGCAGCAGAAGGGTCTGGGTTTCCAGGTGTTTTAATGAAGTCATGGGAAGGAGCCCTGCACTTCCCTCACCACCAGGTTGTTTATTGCTTGGCCCTGCTCAGGCTGCTCATTAGGAGCACCCAGGGAAGCTGGGGCTGCCCCTGCATCCCTCCAGTGGCCAAGGCCAGCTTGGAGCAACCTGCTCTGGTATTTTCTTATTTTGTTTTGTTTTATTTTTAAAAATTTGATTTTAATGCTGCCTGTCTATGCTGATATCACTGAACTGCTGCATAATCACTCCAGGCAGCACTTGAGCCTTGGATTAGGATTTAACCTGACCCAGGCACAGAATTTCATATTTTACACAATGATGTGAACATTTTAAACAAAAAGCAAAGGAAATAGCAGCATAACCCTCCTGGAAGCAGGACTGAGTCAGTTTGGAACTGGTTCCAGTGGCCTGAACTGTCACTGCTGCAAATAAATCTATTAAAAAGACTTCAAGAAAAGCCTTTTCCTTCCTCTCTTTCTCTCTTTTCCATATTTTCGGTGCTTTATCTTCCCAAAGAATCAAGTTAAAGAGAACAGCTGCACCACTGATCATCAGCTGGGGTTTAGTCCCAAGTTACACTTCCCAAAAGGAGAAAAACTGTAATAATCCACTGCAGAAACTGAAGAAAAAGCTCCTGTAAAACTTATTTTAACACATATTCGATGCTGAACCTTCCAAGGGTCCTCTGTGACACAACAAAGTCACATCCATTACCTAATGTCCCATCCATTACCTAATCTCCCATCCATTACCTAATCCCTTTTACCCTTGTCTTTGGGATGCAAATCAAACTTTTTAACATCCAAACTGCATCAAAAGGCCCCAACAGCCTGTCCCAGTGGTGCTCCCCAAACCCCTGGGAATGTGGCCTGGAGAATGGGGACACTTCTCAAGGGAAGGGGCAGGAAGAGGCCAGGGAAGGTTCATTCCCTGAGTGCCACGGTGACAAATGCACCTCCCATGTACAGGCACACAGAGAGGGCAATGTATGGGATTTCTATTCAACACCTTTATCTGAACATCAGCAGAAGGAGAACGTGAGAAATGAGATCTTCCTCAAGCTGTGGCTGCCCCTGGATCCCTGGAAGTGTCCAAGGCCAGGCTGATGAGGCTTGGAGCACCCTGGGCTGGTGGAACGTGTCCCTGCCCATGGACGGGCACTGGAGAGGCAGTTTCCAGGTGAAACTGGGCTAAAACCAGTCTGGAAAAGTGAACAAAGAAAGCACCTCCTGCTGCTTCCTTCCCACTGAACCATGGAGAGGAGTCCAGGCGGACCTGCACAAACACAGTGTGAATGCAGAGGGTACCTGACCTCCAACCAACTCAAATAACCTCCTGGGCCTCAGGGTCCAGCTTTTAGCTCATGGCAAGCAGGGGAAGGGTAACTTTGAAGTTATCTTGTTCAATAACTGAAATGGCCTTTTCTGCCTGTGCATCAGTTGCCTTTCATTTCGCCCAGCCCCAAAAACACATCCTGAAGGAACATTTTCCATGGTAAATAGGTTTTCGTCTACAGGGACACTCCAGGTTTTCACACCTGCCCACGAGCCTGCCCAGAGTCCTCATTTTTGGTGCTAACATATTGTAGGGAATAAATTGCTGAAATATTACACAGGATGGTTCCATCAAACAATTTTCTTGTCATTAAGTGCGCTGGAAATGCACTTTATGGGCAGCACGGGGAGGGTGCAGAGAGACCAAACCCAACTCTTCTGAGAACTGAGCCCAAACTAGTTCTTCATTAACTTCAACCACCTCGGTGACAGGTAATTACCCAGGGAGCATTCCCTAATTCTGGGTGTATTTTCACCCCAAGACATAATCACTGATGGGAAATGTTGGTGTTGCTAATATTTGTCTCTGGAAGCTTCACTGAGTACATTAATCTCCTCCTCAGACTCTTTCCCTTGGTACAACTCGGAGTAGGGACAAGACAAGGAGCTCCTGAGCTCCCTGAGGTTTTCCAGGGGGATTGCAAATACGGGGAGAAGAGGCTGGTGCAGCATCCATTTGAAAATCCAAATGGAAATCTCTGTCCAAGTGGTGTTCCTGTATTCCTGCTGATGCAGGTTTGTCCCATGGCACAGCTAAACAGGAGCCAGATCCTTGCTCAGCCAAGCTCCAACATTTCAGCAGCTTGTTCAGAAAAGTCTTAAATGAAACAGGAACGAAACCAACAGCAAAAGCAGCTGCAAGAACAGCAAAGATTCCTGAGTGGGAATATTGCATTACCCAAATCTGCTTGTTTTCCCTCAGTAATCGAGTCCATAAAGATTTAAGATCGAGTCCTAAAAGATTTAATTATGTGCCCATGTTTGGGCTCCCTTCCTTCTGACTAAGGGAAATTGGAAGCCCAGGAGCTGCTGTAAAATCCTAGTCAGGTTGGTGGAACTGGAGCAGAGAAACTCTCCCAATCATCAGGAGCTCAGTGGATTATCCTGGGCTGAATCTTCATAATCCCAGGGCTCGGAGATGTTATTAAATCACACAACGTGCTCTGGTTGCTTTTATTAAATCTGTCAGACAGAAATTCCAATCACAGCCAATACCCAGAATGAGAGGTCTTAAACGACAGTGCAATATGGAATGGTTGGGGTGGGAAGGGACCTTAAAGCTCATCTCCTTCCACCCCTGCCATGGGCAGGGACACCTTCCACCATCCCAGGGTGCTCCAAGCTGTCCTTGGACACTTCCAGGGATCCAGGGGCACTCACACCTCTCTGGGCACCCTGGAGGCAATGCCAGGGATGGTGCTGAGATCCCTCACAGTGACCCAGGGACAGACCCCAGGTCCGTCCCCATCCCCTCTCCCTGCTCCTCCAGGGAGGTGACAATATTCCCACGTCCCAGGTGACACCGCAGTCCCACCAGCTACTCCAGCATTGCCAGGCAGTTCTGTCACACATCCCTCGTGGCCTGGGAGTACAATGAGCTGAGGACAAAGGTATTCCAAAGCTCTGTGCTCCTTAAATTACCTTCATCTCCAGCCAGGGCTGCTTTCAGACAGCTTCTCTCTCTCAGCAACACTAACAAGGAGCCAAACTGCACGGGCACAGCTCTGCCTTCAATGCAGCACATTTAAATTAAATGGGCCTAACAAGCTCCTTGCTTTTCCTTTTCAAGTCCCATCTTTCATCCCTGGATCCCGTGGCTGTTTCAGCCTTGACAGAGTCAGGAAAACTGGCAGCTCAAACACAGAAGTGTTTTAAACATCCCAGGCAGGTCCAGGCTGTGCTGAGACAAACCCGGTCAGAGGGATTGCACTCAGAGCAGCATCGGGGCTCCCACCCGGGTCCATCCCATCAGCTACAATCCCAAAGCAGTGCCCACACCCCTCCTGTCCTCTGCCATCTCCAGCCCTTCTGCTCCTTCATGGCTTTTGGTGTCTCACTCCCCCCGACACGTGGTGGGGGAGGCTCAGCCCTCTGAGCTCAGTCTGGGTCTGGGTCTGTGTCCTACACACACAAATCCCTCTGAGAGCCAAAAGGAGCCCGTGAGGCAGCGACACCTCCCTTTCCTACCCTGGGAGATGCTGCACAGATCACACTGAACACTCCTGGTCCAACACCAAGGTGCTGGCTGTGGGTTTGGATCCATTGCCATGGAACTTGGCCCAGGGTTTGCCCAGGAGCTCTGCACAGCATGTGTTGTGTGGAGAACTTCTCATCAACCGCTTATTAATTAGTCCTTTCTTCCTCTTGAATATTTATCTGCTCATGTTTCTGAACAAGTCACGGTGAGGAAGGGTTTGCTGGCACCTTCCAGTGCCTTCTCTGCCATTGTTCTTGTCAGAGATCAACATCCCACCCCGACATTTGTTCTGTGTTTTGTGACTTGTCAAGGAGTGGATTGGAGGGACTGTGAGCAGAGAAATCCATGCCTGTCTCACTAACAAGTGTCAGGAGGGTTGGGGGTTTAACATTTAATGCAAAATGAACGTCACCCCAACTTCTTAACTGATGCATTTCGGATCTTTTTGGAACTCGAACACACACTCTTTGGTTATTTATTATGCTCTTCACTCTTCATTACACTCCTCAGGTATTTATCATGTCAGCTTTCAAATTGCTGCCTTGCTTGGGCCAACACTCGCAAAAGAAAACACACAAACACTCAAAATGCAACAAACACCTCCAGTAACTTCATTAGAGACCTCCTAATTCAGAGCAACCACGAGCCTGGCCTGTGTTTTGGAAGATTGTCTCTTCCATAATCGAATTCCTGACGATCCACCACAGGCATGAAGGCAATTTTCAACTATTGACTTCAATCCTGCAGGATTTAAACCCAATTAAAAGTAACTGAGATTGTCAACCTCAAGCTTGGCTTTTTATTTATCTTAAACTGACAGAAATGAAGCCAAACAAAGCCCAGACTCAGCCCAGTGGTTTCAGGAGTTCTGAGCATTCCCAGTCCCCAGTTTTACTGGTGTATACTGGGTGTGTTCCCTAAGATTCAAAATGAGCATTTTGGGGGCTGTATTTCTCAGGATGTCAAAAGGCAACAGGTTGAATTCATCCTGTTGCAAACCTGACACCTGGATAGGCATGCTGGAGGATTCAGCCCTTTCAAATTTCAGAAAAAAGCAGCAAATTGGAAGTGACAGGATGTGACTTTGATCTGACAATCACGACTGTAACTCTCATTGAATATTGAATATCAGTCCCTTTGAATTCCAAAAAAAGTGGATACACACTGAGCAGTTTGTGCATCTCATCATGTAGCAACTGACAACACCAATAAGCTTTCTGTGAGTGGAGCTGCTTGGAAGGAGTGGGGATTATTTTGCTTTATTTTGACACCCCCAGACTCGGAGAGCCCATGTGAAGGAACATGAGAGTCACGTGCCTGGGCCGAGCTGGCAATCTGTCACTCCCAGCTCCTGCCTCCCAAAGGCTTCTCCTGCTCATGCAACAAAAGCAAGTGGGTTGACAGAAGAGAAATTTTCCATTTGCAGCCCCTCAGCTCCGTGTGTTTTGTAGCAGGTTGGTTGCAGTGAGCACAGAAGTGATAACTCTATGCAGTGTTACCTTAGCAAAGACTGAAATGCCATTTTCCCTTTATTAAACAGGCTGAAATCGGCCCCTCCCGCTCCGTTGAGAGGGAGAAAAGTATTCCTGGCTTTCAGGGACTAAGGAAAGCTTTAGGATATTGAATTCTTCATAAGCAGGAGCTGGAAGAAATGCTGGAAATGACATTTTTTGTGTTCTCCAGCCAACAGACAAAATACCTATAAAGGCATAAATATTGTAATTGACACTCCCTTAAAACCAACCAAACACCAACAACGTGAACACACACCATCATTTCAAAGTTTTTGGAGTGTGGTTGGGGGGTTTGTGATTTTCACTCTATTTTTTTCACTTCTAAGTCCTTGCCAAGCCTTGGTAAAGCCACTGCTGTCACCTTAACGGGGACGTGGCTGTTCTTGGAGACAGAGGATGGAGCAGAACCCTTCTCCTTCCCAGGGGATGTGGAATCATGGAATGGGGTGGCTGGGAAGGGACCCTAAAGAGCATCGAGTTTCAAGCCCTGCCATGGGCAGGGACACCTTCCACCAGCCCAGGTGTCTCCAAGCCCTGTCCAGCCTGGCCTTGGACACTTCCAGGGATGGGTCAGCCACCCCTTGAGGACACCTGGTTGCTCCAGTGCAGATCAGTCCCATTTTCCCTAATTTTGTCCCTCTTTCCTGCCTCTCTCCCTCCCACCACAGGCCAGCTCCTTGGTGCACACAGCAGGTTGGCCTCACTTAACCAGCAGCTCTTCAACACTTGGTCATGTCCTGTGTTGTTCAGGGAGAGGTTCTGTACCTTATTTACAGCACATCACTCTAAACCTTCCCCCAAGATACAATTAAAGCTCCTCACCAGGGTTTTTATTGCTCTCAGCACTCAGGTTTGGAGACTTTCTGAAACAATTTATTTTTCACAGCATCTCTAAGAGATAAAAGACATAATGTCCACATGACAAACAGCAAACTGAGAGAAAGAGAGGCTTAATGGTCAAGGGAGACCACTAAGTTGAGGTGTTTAATTTCCAGTGCCCCAGAAGGTGCTCCAGACAGTAACACATGTTGTGCCCAGGGTTTTCCATCACTTTCCAGCACAGCTCTGACTGCTCAGCCCTTCTGGCAGCAATATGGAAACCTGGAGGGTTTCTCCTGGAATCCTTGGGAGTGTCTGAGTGAAACTAAATACACCAGGAGAGAAATCTCCTGGACCATCACTCAGCCCCCACCACAACGTTCCCTTCCAGGCACAGCAACTCCCCAAAGCAATTTGTTTCAATCAGTAAAGGCATTGCTGGAAGATGAAATTTATCCCTATAAAGAGATCCAAGACAACTCCTACAAGCAATTTAGACCCCATTTTGGGGCTCTAAAGGCTACCGAGACCACGTGGTGACACTTCATGCACTGAATTCCATCTCGTGTGCTCTATTAGCTATTTTCTCTTCGATGTGATCATGTTTCCTGTTGTCTTTCCGTGTAGAATGAGAATTCTCTGAAAGAGCTGCTAATTTTAGGGCATATTTAAACAATAACCTGCTGAACTGTTTGCTCTCCCAGAGGATATAATTAGGGAAGACCAAGTTGTGTCTGCAAATGCAGGAATTCAAATTCCACGGCAGCTCAAAGGAAGGAAAACACCAACACTCCTCAGAGCAGGTACCAGAGACACAGACAGGCTGCAGAAAGGAGGGGGCATTTCTCAGCCCCGCTCATAATCCCACAGAATTAGGAAATGTGCTTAAGAAAATAATGATTTCTGTAGCCAGGGTGGCTGGCCCAGAACAACCCTTTGCATTTGGCTCTCACTCAGTATATTATGGGGTTCCAGACTGAAGGGTTCAAGCCCGAGGACACTCAGACCACCAAGGCAAGAGAGGGGTTGTTTCCAATGTCCAGGCACTGCCACAGCCACTGCAGTGTCCCCAAATTTCAGCCCCCACTCCCACCCCTGCACAGGGCAGGGATGATCTCCATTGGAATGAGACACTTGCAGACTCATGGAATGGTTTGGGTTGGAAGGGACCTTAAAGATTATCCCATTCCACCCCCTGCCATGGGCAGGGACACCTTCCACTGTCCCAGGGTGCTCCAAGCCCCATCCAACCTGGCCTTGGACACTCCCAGGGATCCAGGGGCAGCCACAGCTCCTCTGGGAATTCCATCCCACCCTCTCAGGGAGGAATTCCTTCCCAATATCTCATCTCACCCTGCCCTCTGGCAGTGGGAACCATTCCCTGTGTCCTGTCCCTCCATCCCTCATCCCATATCCCTCTCCAGCTCTCCTGGAGCCCCTTTGGGCACTGCAAACCCTTTAATCACCCTGCTCCTCTGAGCCTTTCAGACCACAAACCCCAAACTGCTTGTATGGAAAGACACTGGAGAACACACCACAGATTTCTGCTGTCAGCTCTGAGGAGCAGAAAAACCTGGGCCAAAGCATCATTAGAGATATTGAGTGACGGAGTCCGTGTCGCAGCCTGTCAGCAGGGAGGGCAGTTCTGCTTTTTGTGCACTCTGAGGTGACTCTTCACACACATCCTAATTCCTGAAAAGGCAGAATAGCTGCCTTGGATTTTTTTTCACTGAAATCATCTCCCTTCACAGGGTTTCCTACAATTTCTGTCTCTGTTCATAAATATGGAGTTTATTCAGAGGGGTGTGAGAGACTCACTTTTGCAATCTAGTGCTTCATTGAGCTATAACCAGGAGCACTTTTCTACCCAATTCTTCAGCTCTCTCCTCCCTCACCAGGAATTCTCTTATTTACAGCCTTTTTTTTTACTTCCAGCTTGTGGGCTCACAGATTTGCTACAGAGACCACCAGCCCCCACCTCACTTGGTGTCCCCAGAAATGGAGCCCCTTGTCCCCTGGGAGGAGCTGATGCTGTCCCAGGGGCTCCAGCAATGTTCTCGTGCCCTTTCCTGCACTTCACAACACACAACGAAGGGAGATCTCATTGCTGTGGGGACAAATGAAGACATTAAAGGCAGACTTTGGCAGCACAGCCTCAGGACCAGGGCACTTGGACCACAGAGCAACCACCCACATTTCATGCTCAGCTGTGTTGTGTCGTAGGAGGGACAAATCAGTTTTAACTTCACTTTAAACACTCAGTTCCTCAACCACTGATTTGGCAACATCTCTTTTTCCCCACTGAAAACAGGCACAAAACTTTGCCTTGTGCTGCTTTCTGGACCACTGAGAAGACACTCACAGATCCACAGACTGACCCTTATCCAAATTAAGAAATATTAGCACAGTTCCATCCCCCCATTCTGAATTCCAGCACAAAACTGGGATTTCTTCAGGCACACACTGGGATTTCTGGGTGTCCTGTGGCCCTGGGGAGCAGCTCAAGCACTTTTTGCCCTGAGAACCAGCCTGAAGGATGAGGGCACATTGTGAGGGGGGCACAGATGCTGCCAGGGCTGCACAGACCCCCCTCCCACCCAGCAGGAGCTGCCCCCACATCCCTCCCCTCTGCCTGGGCTTCCTGCAGCCTCTGCCATGCCTTGAGTCCAACTCAGCACGGGGGAAAGCTCAAATATGGGATTTTTTTGTTCCCCTCCTCTCCCCCCGCCACCCCCACCCGCTCCCACTGCTTTCCTCTTTGAGCAGCTCTGCTGATAAACACAAATGTTTATTCCAGGTTCGACAGCCAAAAGCTCTTAATCATTGATGGTGGAGGTGGGAAGGAGGGAGGGAGGAGAAGGCTCGGGAGTTTTGGGGGCAGGTTGTTCAGTTTTCAGCCTTCTCCTCCTCCAAAACCATCAGCACCAGGGGCTGTTGTCTCCTTCACCCTCAGCCCTTTCCAGCCCTTTCCCAGCCCCAAAACATCCCTTCTTGGGCTTTCCTCGGGATTTGAAGTCTTCCAAGGCCACAAAATCTGGGTTCAAGAGGTCGGTCTAAACCACAGCCTTGCAATGAACCCAGGACCAGCCCTGGCCTTGCAATGGCAGGGGGTGGATTTGATCTCCACGTGCCAGGATGCAGCAGGGACAATCCTCAGGAATACACACCAATACAAGGTGTTTTTATATCAAAAAACTCCTTAAAACATAATTTCCAAACAAGCAGGGGTGTGAGCAAATATCAAAGCCCCCATTCCAGAGCCTGAGTGCTCTCAAGGGAGACGCCCCAGTCTGGAGTGTCCTTTAGGTAGAGCCCCATGTCTTTGACAGTTGCCCATATTTGATCAAATAAAGCTATTGATCCTCAGCAGGAGAGTTCAATACAGGCTATCAGTGCTGCAAGAGTGGCACAATAAAACCCTCGCTCCTTTTGATCTCTGCTGAAGCATTTCATCTTGACATTTGTTAAATGTATCACTAGATTGCTTCAAATGAGAATAGGGTTTTAAAGGCTTGCTGGAAAAGCAAAGCTCCCATAAAAAATTCAACTTTTACATTTGTTAACTTTTACATTCGCTGCTTTTCATTAACTGCATTGCCCAGCCAGGTGTTATTATTATCAGTTCCATTTTAAGCAAGATGGTGAGACCTAAATGGATTTCTAAATATATATTTTAGCTTCATTCTTACAAGTGGTTTTCATAAGGGTTTATCTGCTCCTGCACCTTGGCAGTTCCTCACTCCTTGGCACCACCTCCTGACCCCAATCCAGCGACAGGAACGGGGGGTGAGACCAGAATATCCCAGAGAGAGACACAACCCACATGAAGTGTTAGAAGGGAAATACAGGAGGGACAGGAGTGGAAGGAACTCTTTGAAGCAGCTGCTGCTCCGTAATAGCAGGGGCAGATTGTTGGCTCAGCCACTGCCAGGGCAAAGAGCAAACCCCCCAGTTTGGGTTCTGCTCCTCAGGGCACAGCCTGGGGAGCTGGCCCTGGGTGTGCCCAGCCAGGCTGGGGCATCCTGGGCTGCTGGGAACCCATGGCAGGGCAACTGGGTGGGCTTTAAACACCCCCTCCTTGTGCTGCTGCCGTCCTGAGGGCAGTCACCTGGGGAAGGAAATGGTTTGGAATTGCTCCTGGGGCTGTGTGGAGAAGCCTGGGTGATTTCAAACACGATTTCAAAGCCTGGAGAAACAGCCAGAGCTGTTCAATGCAACCTTGAACTCCCAGTGTTCCCCCACCATTAGGAAATTTTCGGAGGCAACTGGAAAAAATAAAAGTTCACGAGTAACTTCAGCTCAAAGCATTTCTTTGCCTTCTTTGTGGTCATCCAAGGGGTCCTGCTGAAGAGAGATCAGGCTGGAGGACTGAGAACAGGAGCACTCAGGGGAGCAGGCAGAAAAAAGCAAAAAGCAAGCTCTTTTGCCTTCCCTTGAACTAAGTTTGTAACCGAGGAGCAAAGAACGATCAAGAGAGTCCACGTGAGATGAGAGGGCAGGGGAGCAGGGCAGGAAGAGGCCAGTGTGGTTCTTTAAGGGCTTCCTTCCCTTCCTTTTGCCTCCAGGAATATTAGTATCAAAGGAAGCATTGTTGGATCTGCTTAAATGCTGGGAACTGAAATTTGCTACTCCACAAACCACTCAGAGCAGATCCTGGAGGTCAGTGGGACCTTCTGGAGCAGGGAGGGAGGGAATCTGCAGGTCAGTGGGACCTTCTGGAGCAGGGAGGGAGGGAATCTGCAGTTAATGACATTTATTTGATAGAAGAGTCTGGTAAAACCTGACAAGCCACAGAAGGTTTCCACACCAACCTAAACTATTCCATACGTGGGTCCCAGAGCCTTCTCTCCTTAAACACGCCATTCCCAGTGGATGGTTACTCCTTAGCACACAAAATAAGGACTAGGAGTAAGTTTCTTTACTCAAGATCCAGTCCTAACATTGCTGAATAATTCAAGCTTCAGATCCTGTCAAGAGCTGGGATGTAATATTGATTATGCTTAAAATAAATTAAGATTTTAACTCCAGATTCTGAGGGTGAATTCCAAATTAACAATGAAAATAAAATATTCATGACAAGCTGATCAGATCTTCTCTGGGTGGTCTTAAAAATAGTTTGGTCAGTTAAAACCCAAGAAATATCTGAAAATGCTTCATATTAAGCACCTCGTGGCTGCTGAGGGCACTTGGTGTGTCCAGCTGGAGAAGAGGAGACTGAGGGGAGACCTATTGCTGCCTTGCCCTGGAATAACAAACACGCCAGGCCCTGCCCTGCCTTAAGAGCACAACCCTCTGAGCTGCTCCTTTATTTGCATGAAGCATTAATTGGATTAACAAAGCAAGGGGAGATTACTGCTTCTCCATCCCTGCTGGAACTGTTAATCTGTGCCCAGTGTGCAGAGCAGAACAAGCTGATAGGAGAGGTAATGAGGAGCTGATCTCCCAAAGGACAGAACCTCTCCCAGCCCCAGCCCCTCTCCTGCAGAGACACCACGGGCAGCACTAATTTGGCTTGCCAGGTATCACACTTCTGCCTGATCCAGCACGGGAAAATGTTTGCCTCAATTTCTACACGGCTCAAAGGGTGAAAGGAAGGAGGTTTCAGACCAAAAGCCTCAGATTGATTGGTGGGGCAGCCAGGGATGTGTTCCCAGAGTGGGCTGAGTGCTCTTCCACAAGTATTAGGGCCAGGGAGGTGACTACAGGGACAGAACTGTGGGATTGGTCACCTGGAGGAGAGAAGGGTCCAGGGAGACCTCAGAGCCCCTTGCAGAGCCTAAAGGGGCTCCAGGAGAGCTGGAGAGGGACTGGGGACAAGGGATGGAGGGACAGGACAAGGGGAATGGCTTCCCATTGCCAGAGGGCAGGGTGAGATGGGGTACTGGGAAGGAATTCCTCCCTGGGAGGATGGTGAGGGGCTGGGATGGAATTCCCAGAGGAGCTGTGGCTGCCCCTGGATCCCTGGGAGTGTCCAAGGCCAGGGTGGACAGGGCTTGGAGCAACCTGGTCTACTGGAGGGTGTTTAGTTGAAACTAAATGGTGCTTAAGGAGCATCCAAGGCAAACCATGTTATGATTTCCTGAGGTGCAGAAGGACTGGGAAAGGGGCCAGACTCCTGCTCTCCAGCCTGGAGCACAAGGGGTTGTTCTGCATCTCTGCCCAGGGCAGGGCTGAAGAAGGAACGTCAGGAAAAGGCAGGGAAGGGCCAGGGCAGAGCCCAGAGCACCCTTGGGAACACCCTGCAATGGCAATGGAGGGTTTGGCCTTGGAGATGACCTGCAATTTCCTCAGATAATTAAAGGACTGAAGCAAATACTACTTTAAAAGACACATAAAAAGATGCCCCTGCACCTCTAAAGTACTAATGTGAGGCTTGAAATAACATTAAAGGCAGAGACTAATTCTGCCCTTAATTTAACTAATCGAGAAACGTTCACCAGATGGTTTTATTAAAGAACCAAAGGTAGGAATTGCCACATCCTGATAATGTCTTAATTAAACTCCCCCAGCTCCAGCGTGCTCTGCTCAGTCTCTGGGGACACAACTGAGGTGTCCCTGCCCCTGGCAGGGCTGGAATATGAACTTTAGTGTCCCTTCAACCCCAAACATTCCTTGGTTCTCTGGTCAGTATTTCAAATCAGTGGCCCCTTGAAGACACTTGGAACCAACAGGAAACTCTTGGTGAAGGGCTCAGAGGATCCCACTGGGAGCTGGGGATGGAACTGCAGGGTCTGCACAGCCTCTCCCTCCCCTGGGCTCCTTTGGACAAAATCTAACTAGAAGCACTAAGTTGTGACCAAGAATAAGGTTTTTCCAGACCTCCAAATATTATATTTGAATTCTTTTGAAGACTGGCGCCCACATTGGACTGTCCTAATTCATCTAAACGTTTCCATAACTTCCTTTAAAATTTTCCTGCTGCACCTGAGCGATACTGATCCAATATATGATCATTCAAAAAGCCTCAGAGAGGAGAAAAAGAGACAGAAATTAAGGGATGGGATGGTGGCACCTCAAGATGGCAAACAAGCCATGTTTTTTCAGCTCGAACAGAAAAATGAGGACACATCCAATGTCCCGAGTCTCCAGGGCTGCAGGAACATTGTCCATCGACCCAGGTGCTGGTGCTGTTATAAATGATGCTGTGGGTGCCATCAACAGAACAAACAGCTCCTTGGTTTGGCTGCAGGACAGGAATTCTCTATGGATCTTGTGCCAGGAGCCCACTCCAAGACAGATTGCAGGTGACACCAAAGCCCTCCGTGCAGGGCTTTGCATTCAGGCTGCACATTTAGACTCCTCCAAAGCTGCAATTTCTCTTCCAAATCATTGCTAAAGAGGTTACATGAGATGGCACTTATTGTATTCCAGCTGCTTTGGGGTCTACACCAGTGAATCCAGCTCAGCCTGACTGATTGCCCAGTCCCAGCCCCTGAGGCTGGGTAGAAATGTATTGCTGCAGTAACTCAAAGGGGGCCCTTGCTCCTGCCGAGGGAGGTTTGGGTGAAAACAACCATCCTTTATTCACCCCGTTCTGTTCCTCCAAGCCCTCTGTGTGACCTGAACTCTGCCTGTTCCCACCCAGCCAGGGCCTCCCAATCTCATTACACACCTGCCCTGCTGTATTGGTGTTTACAGCCAGAGTCGTTTTCCTCCTCCCTCTCAAAATCCCCTCTCAGTGCAGGAAAACCAGAGTGCAGCTCCATGACCTTTCAGAAGAGGAGCTGCAGAGTCCAGGAGAGCTGCACAAAGAGCAGAAGGAATTCTCCCCTATATTAAATGGCATGTTTTTAAAGACAGCACATGATTTATAAGCCTATTTCTGGTCAACGTGGCCAAATTATGTGTCCAATCCAGCCCAAATTGCTTGGTGAATGATTTCAAAGGCAAATATATATATATATATATATAAAAACACCTGAAGGCAAAGCTCAGCTTGCCTTTTCTGCAGCCCAGAGTATCCCAGGACCAGGTCCTGGCACTGGGTGGAACAGACCTTATTCCCTTTAAACCCAACCTGAGTGACAAAAGCCCTTTGCCTTACAGAGATGCTTATTATAAAATAGAGGAAGAGATGCAGGGCCTTTGAGCAGCCTGAGCATTTCCAGGGCAAGATAAGGATTAGTGTGACCAGCTCAGGGCTGGGTGGTTAGTTCAGTTCCCACAGGAATTCCTTATGCATTGACAGTGATAAATTAATGATTGACAAGCCAGGCAGGAAAAAAAATCTCTAAATTGAACCATCATCAGTCTTTTTAGCGGGAAAAGCAGGGTGGACATGAGGCTGCTGCACAGAATAGAAATAAGCTCCTGCTGAGCTCTGAGCAGGGACAGCTGGAACAGCATCACTTGCTCTTTCACATCAGCCTTTCAGGGGCTCTGGAAGATTTCGGAGCCTTTGCTCTCACACCACGATTTCAGGGACAAAAACCCTCCCTGAGCCAAGGGGACCTGTCAGAGCCCGGCCCTGCTCCTGCTGCAGGGGCAGAGCTTCCATCCATCCAGACAGGGACACGCTCCCTCCTCCTTCTCCCCATGGACAGAGTGGGATCAAACGCTGGGAAAACTCCTTCAAAAGCAACAGCAGCTACAGGAGGGAGAGAACAGAAGAGCCTGGTATTATGGGATATAAAATTCCCTGTCCAGAAGGGTTTGGGCTCTGCAGTTGTGTCCCCAAGCTCCACCCCAAGTGTTTCATGTCTTGGCTCCATCCTCCAAAACAAGGTGGAATATATTAAAATATCTTCAAGAGAATCCATGCTCCCCTCAAAAATAATAATATCAAAAACCCATCCAAAGAGGCCTTCAAAACTTGGAAACTAGACAGAAAATAAAGGAGTACGAGATTATTTAGGGGAGAACAGAGAGAATTCTATTAATACCTTAGAGAAGAATTTCAAGACTGTGTTTCTGTACCAGCAGAGTCTGAAAAAGAACATTGTCTTACACTCTAAATTCTTCATGACTCAAGTGACTGGGTACCCAAACTTCTCTCCTGGTTTTTGGCACAGAAGCAAAAGGGAAAACAAAAGTTTCTTGGTTTCTGGGCAAAGCTTTTAAACTTGGGGGTGACATTTGGGGTTTGACCTGCCCAGAGAACGAGCAGGAAGGGAAGGCTGGAACAGCTCTGGAGGAACATCCCCTGTGCCAGAAGGAAGTCCTGGAGTTGGCCAAACCCAAGGAATATTCCCAATCCTCCCATCTTTAAGACCTTTCCTTTTGCTGTATTACTCCCATCTCACAATAATGAATTTTTTAATCTATCAAACCTCTGTTCCAGCAATTGCTGGAGTTATGAAATACAGACAAAATTAATACAAAGTTACAAGAAGGAAAAAAATCAAGGTTCAAATAAACGCTGAGTAACTTTTAATATTTGCAGTAATAGGATTTGGTGCAGTAATTTATAATTTTTGTACAAGCAACAGCTAAGATTAATGTTGGTAGTTATTATATGCAATAATTATAGGCTTTTTTAGAAGCTGCCTGGCTGGAGGGCCACTGCCTGTTTGTACAAAAGATAATTATGGGACAAATTTAATTTTCCCATTCCCCTAGTTAGGCAGCTGCTGGAGATAAACACATACCTCATTTTCAAGGGCTTCTTCCTTATCAGTGTCTTTGAAGTGCCACAACCCTCATCAAACCCTGAATTTGCACTCAGGGCTGAAAGAACTGAGTTTATCAAGGTACTTGCACGACTCCAGTGTTACTTTAGTGCCTTATCCTGGGTATTCCAGGCTGAAAATCCCCTCTCTGACACTCAGGATGCTGCTCACTCCCTACAGGACCCCAGCACTGCTGACCTGCCCTTCCTGGAGCTTCAGGATGGGGCTGCCACACCACCAGGAGACCTTTGAGAGGGGAAATCCAACCTGCCACGTCCCCCTGATGGGATCCCCCCTCCACACCCGGCTGGCCTGGACATGGCCCAGCCTTCTCATCCCTCCAGAAGTCAAACACAGCAATCTTGGTGTCCTGAAGCCCCAGGACAGTCTGGATGCCCCCAGACGGGCAGGGTGGATCCCCAGGCAGGGTGTGCAGCATCCCAGCCATTCCCCTGGGTGTTCTCCTTGGTCTCTTCCAGGGCCACAGCACCCAAGGGCTGCACCAACCTCCCCTTGGCAGATTGTTCCCTGTACATTTATCCTTGAACTTATTTTAAATAACAGACACTCAAACCCATGTTCTAAATTCGTCCTTCAAGTGAAGAAATCTATAATTTGCTGCTTGTTCACAGAAAGATAAAGAACATTAAAGCAGCTGGCAAGTAGAAAAACTCCAGAACAAAACTAGTCTCGATATCAAAAACACATTTCAGTATAATGGACCATATAATTAATCCATGAACGAGATGACAAAGTCCCTAATCAGAGAGAGACTCAGCTGTTCCTTTGTCGATTTGGTTACTAACTCAACTGTTTCATTTAATACTCTGAGTTAATGAGGGGTCTCCTCTCCTAACAAGCTGAACATTAGTGGATTCCTCCACTGAATGGAAGGACCTCAGAAGGTTTAGTGGAAACACAAGCACTGATTATTAAAATTCAAAGGTACTGAAGATATTGGGGGTTCATGGGAGTTCAAAACAGAAATTGTTACCTGGGAAGTTGGTTTTACTGGGAGATTTATTTACTGAGAAGACAAAATTAATTAGAAACTGATCTCAGAGCAGAGAAAGGAAAGTCATGTCACTGTGGGACTGTGAGGAGACAAATCCCTCCCTGGAAACAAGGATCCCATCCCTGGAAGTGTCCAAGGCCAGGCTGGACAGGGCTTGGAGCAACTTGGGATGGGCTTTAAGGTCCCTGCCAACCCAAACCATTCCAGGATTCCAGGTAGTTCAACATCTGGAAACAAGGTTGACATCTGGAGTCACTTCAGGGTTTGCCACATTTCTTCTTCTCAGCCCACAATGAGTCTTCTGGCAGAAGTGACTCCCCCCAGATTAACGACCTGGCACTATTAAAATGTTGTTGAGCATTCCCAATTAAAAGCCCTTTTTGTAATATCAATTTGCATAATTACACTGGCTATTACAGGGCCTAATTCTCCTTTGCCCTGGAGTCTCTTTACACCATCTGAAAGCATTAAGCTTTGCACCAGTAAAACACCTGAAGAGCTTTTCATTTTAACTCTGGCCTTTGGTTCCATCCCTTCCTCCTCTGATTGCCAGTTCTGGGCTGGGGGCAGCTGCTGCTGTTGGAGATGCAGCAAAATGGGTAATTAACACTAATATTTATAAGAAAAATCAAGCAGCAAAATGTGCGGCAGAAATGTAAACCTAAATAAAGGATATGGACAGCTGTCCTTGTGCTGTGTTGTTATTTAGGATGTTCTAAAACATCATTAGTTTAATTGCATATATATTTAAATGGAGTGTTTCAATGGTCTTTCTGAATGTACAGCTCGTTGGAGAAAATGAACACAATCTATTTACTTCAAAAGGCTTTGCAATGAGTAAATCAACATCATTTACAAATTATATTATGGCACTTGTAACAATTTCTGCCAGTGAATCCCCGAGTGCTGCAGGGAGCACTTTGGTTGCAAATGGTTGGGGGAAGAGCTGGCTGAGGACTTTGGGAGCTCAGTGAATGCTGGAAAAACCCTCCAGCAGATAAACCCTGTGGCCTTCCCTTGTTCCAAACTCACTCTTGATGAGAGCTTTGGGGGTGACACTTTAAATAATGCTCTGCTTTTAGAAGGGGAGAAGAACACAGGAAAGGATCCGATTAGCACAACCCTCCCATAAACCATATTTGTTAGGGTTGCCATTTTCAGTATCTTGTGAATAACCAGGTACAAACCCCAGGTGTGGGAGGGAGGTGGATGGGCTGGGGCCTGAAGCTTCTTCACCTGGCACAGAAAATTCCTTCAGAGCCCTTTTTGCTCTGCTAGGGATGAATGTTCCAGTTTGTCTTTGATTCCACAGATTCCCAAGCCCACATCTCCTCCAGCCCCCAATCCTTCCATAATTTCAAAGAATAAACTCACCTAAATGCACAAAATAAAAAAAAAAACCATCATTCCTGCATATTTCAACAGTGTCTCAAAGCTTGGAAAACAAGAACAGAGAACAGGGGGTGTGGGATGGGCTGGGACTCATCACTGCTTTATTTTCTGCCCATTTGTGGGATGAAACAAAACTTCCAGGGAAAAAAACTGCTTCAAACCCCACACATTTAGCAACTCTGACAAACCCAGTGGAATATTTCCACCCAGCTTGTGTTGGAGCCACAAGACATCAATGTGGGGTTTTGTGTCTCATTTATCCCTCCTGAAGGAACAAGAGAAGCCCAGTTTGTGCATTCCCTGACAACACTTGAACAGCAGGTGGAACTTTGGGACAGAACTTGTCCATTGGAGGCCCCAAGGGCAGAGCAGGGGGATCTGCTGGGTCTCATCCTGATCCTGCCAGAGGGGATACAGAGCCGTGGAATTGTTGGGTTAAAAGAGACCTCTAAGACCATCAGGTCCACCCCATCCCCAAGGTCACCAGTGACCCATGTCCCCAGGTGCCACATCCACGTGGCTGTTCAGCCTCCCCAGGGGTGGGGACTCCACCACTGTCCTGGACAGCCATGCTGAAGGGATTCCAGATGTTAACAGCACCCAGGCAGTGGTGCTGTGCTCCTGTGCTGCCATCCCATCCCAGCACCCAGGCAGTGGTGCT
>JAWWEW010000057.1:1321488-1366529 GCA_035583185.1 Anabacerthia variegaticeps
GGCCAGGTTGGACGGGGCTTGGAGCAACCTGGGCTAGTGGAAGGTGTCCCTGCCCATGGCAGGGGGTGGCACTGGATAATCTTGAAGGTCCCTTTGAACCCAAACCCTTCTGGGAGTGACTGAGGTCACAACAGGCACCCACAGCCACCTCATCCCTACAACATTCCATTAAATCTGCCTCTCTTTAACCTTCTGGCCCCCAGAAAGTGAAGTCTGAGTAATGACAAAAGGGAAAATGTCCCCAAAGAGGACAAAGCCACTGCCCAGACTCTGTCCCTCTGTCCCTCAGAACCCAAAGAGAGTTTCAGCAGCTCTGGCCAGGGCTCTCTCCAGCTGCTCTTCCAAGGTCAGCAGGGCAGTGCCCTCAGGATTCCTGCTGAAAACTCCACGCCAGTGTCAAACATGGGCAGCAACTGGAGAGGGAATTGCAGAGACACGTCCCTGCAGAGCTGGGCTGGGAGGGCTGGGCAGGAGGGCAGGGACAGACACCCCAGTTCCACTCCACCAGCTCCCACAAGGTTCCCACCCCCTGTCCCTGGCTCTGGGTGTGGATCCAGCCCAGCCCCTGCCCAGCAAAGCCCCTCAGCAGCTGTTTCTGCACCCCTGGCACTGGCGAGGGAGTCCTTCTGTGTTCTGTCCTCAGGAACACAAACCCCTGGGGAAGGATCAGGGGCAGGTTTCAGTTCACCCTTTGTGGTAAAATTAACAGTCTGGGCAGCTTCTTGCAAAGCCCAGTGAAGGTGGAAACCAGGCCAAAAAGACACTCCCAGCTATACCAGAACATTTAGATAAAAAGGCACCACTCAGTTCCTTTTTGAGGAGCTTCCTGAGCCCTTTTCAAAGGTATCTGCTGGTTGTTGCTGTCAGAAATAGGATGCAAAGAGCCTGGTCCATCCCTGCTCAGGTGCCACTGCCATAGCAACGTGGCTGGTCCTGCCTGCAGGGACCCAGGCAGAGCTCAGCTCCAAAGGAAGGCTGGCAGAACAGTTCCCAGGGAATCCCACCTTCCCTGCAGCACTGCCAAACTGCACAGACACCTTTGGGATGTGGGAGCAGAGCAAAGTCGATCTGGGAGCCTTGGAGAGAGCAGGCAAAATTTATGGCCCTCCCTAGGTCATTTATTTTTCAGAGCATCATTTTTCTGACCATAAGTACATTTTAAATGGCAACAGCAGAGAGCCAGTGAGGTTTCTAAATGAAAATGAAAAAGCCCCACGGTTTCTTTCTCCTTCACTGAATAAACATTTAAAAGTAAAAGAACTGAGCTAGAAATCACTGGTAACAAAGAATTCTCATCACAGCTTATCTGTGGTGGCCTCCAAACAATCTGATACCATCTGTACCTTCCTGATTGCAGGAAGCAGCAATGAGTAATCGGGTTTGATTGTCTGTGGGAGTGGGGAGGGGGAGGAGGCAATGCTGTTCCACCACCAAACTCAATTATTTTATAAAGATCAGGGAGCCTCATCCTCATCCTGCTTGCACCAGTATCAACTGACTCCCAGTAGAAGCACCACTGGGAATTGAGCTGAGGGGCTGTGCAGGAGCAGCCTGACAATGGTAAGAGTTGATCTAAATTTTAATTAAGAGCAGATCCTTTTCCCTCCTCTGTGTCAGGCATCCCTGACTCAGGTCTTGTACAGTCTCTAAAATTCATTATTAAGTGCATCACAAAAATACTTTGTAGTTTCAAAGAACCATCATCTAAAACTTGGAAGTAAAAGTGTCTCTCCAGCAGTTGTGACTTTCTAGGAGTTGTCCAGGTGGGGAAGCAGGGAAGGTCCCTCCCTCCCCACAGACACGGAGGATGCTCCTTCTATCCTGAGGGACTGGATCCACCAGAGCTTCCCAGTCCCTCTGCTTGGCTTCAGCCACATTCCCATGAGTTTGCAGTGGGTGCAGGGGACACAGGACTAGTTACCCGGGAAAATGTGAGGAATTCACCTGCAAGAGTTAAATCCCCCACGTGGAAGGAGAGGCAGCTGCCCCCTTCCCCTTGCCTTGCAGCAAGGCAGCAATCCAGGAGAGCCCGAAGGGGTCAGCGCTGAAACCCAGCAGTGCAGCTGATTTAGAAGCAGGTTCACTTCCCCCCTGAACCCAGAGCCCTTTAACCTCCCCAAATAAATCAAGTGAAAGAGAAGCAGGTCCAGGCAAAGCAGCTGCTGTAAGTGAGGTGACTGAGTGAGGGAAGCAGTCGGAGTGTGGAGCTCCTCACGCAGCCCCCCAGCCCGTGGAGCCTGTCCCTGGAGAGCTGGGATCCCACCTGGGCATGGGCAGCCAGAGCTGGAGCTCAAACACTGCTTTTTGGTGTGGAACAGGAAGGGCTTGGCTGGTTGTCTGTGCACAGAGGTCACTCCCCTCCAAACCAAACCAGCCTCGGACGCAGCAGAGCAGGGCAAAGCAAGTGAGCAGGTTTGGAAAAGGGAAAACAAGGAGTAAATGCTCTGAAAATACATCTCTTTATGGTTTGGAGGGGCAGAGGAACATCAGTGTTCGAGTGTCCAAGGCCAGGTTGGACTTGGAGCAACCTGGTCTAGTGGAAGGTGTCCCTGTCCATGGCAAGGGCTGGGACTGGATGGGCTTTAAGGTCCCTCCAAACCTGAACCATTCCATGGTTCTGTTATTCCCTGCTCAGCTTGGCACAGGTTTAGCTAAGCCAGGATGGTCACTGCATTTTGGAAGCAGCCAGGGTATCCCAAGGAGGGTCTAGATCCTCCTTTACTTGGCCTTCACACAGGATCAGACAGCTGTTGAGTTTTTGGGGTCACAAAACCAACCCCAAAAGTCCAATCAAAAAGCTTCTGCAGGGACACAGACCCATTTCCTCCAAGTCACCTGAAGTTCTGTGGGAAACGTGGCAGTCCCAGTAGGGGATCTCTTTTGGCTTCAAGCTGCCAGCCCTGGTGCCTGGGAGGAGGATGGAAGGCACCAGGGTGGGATCCTGAGGGACAGTCCCTTCTTCAAAGGGGCTGGAAGAGGAGAACCCACAGGAGATGCTCCTTATGAAGAGTCTAGCTCAGGCCCCTGCTGTCACAGCCACTTGTACTTGTAGGTGATGTGCTTTTCTGCCCCAACCCCAATTTGTGCTGTAAAAAACCACCCAAAAGGAGTATCGAAGAGAAGAAAAAACTGAGTGTTACAGGGTTGACTGGCTCCTGGTATGGTCTGTGGCAGGAGTCATATATTTTGCTTAATTAAGATAAGGCTGTTGCTTCTTTGCAGATTTCCCTAATCCAGAATTTATTGATGCCGCATTACCCAGCATTTTAAAGTGATAAAATGCAGCTGCTGAGCAGCCAAAGGCACCCTGAGCTGAGCTCTCTAATAGAGACAGATCTCCAGGCCCTGGCCAAGCCCCAGTGCTCCCACCACATCCAAAACCTGGGCCTGAGTCGAGGAAGGGAAGGACTCAAGGGCTGGTGTGAAAGTAGCTCCTGCCAGGTTAAAGCCCCGCACAAGTGTCTGCACTTGGTCCAGTGCTCAGCCCAAGCCCTACATGCTCCTCTCAGGGGTTCCTCACACCAGGAGTTCAACCTGGGAGCTACACAAGCCCCAGCTGGTGCCACCTCTGTTACCTGCACCCCAAAAACCTGTTTGGTCCTGGAATTCCTTAGGTTGGAAAAGCCCTCCAAGACCATCCCTTCCACCCTGTGCCCAGTACCCACCTTGTCCCCCAGCCCCGAGCTCTGAGTGCCACACTCAGTCCCTCCTTGGGCACCTCCAGGGCTGGGCACTCCAACCCTCCCTGGGCAGCCCCTTCAAAGCCTGACCACCCTTTCCAGGAGGAAATTTGTTTCTGATGTCCAACCTGAACCTTCCTCTTCTCCTGTCCCTGTTCCTTGGGAGCAGAGCCCAAATCCTGGCCAGCTTCCTGCTCCTGGCAGGGGGTTCAGAGAGCCAGAAGATAATAATAATAATAATAATAATAACAATAATAATGCAAAGCAGTGGCAGATGGGCAGGGATTGCTCTGCAAGCACCCCTGAATTAGAATCCCCTCCATCCACACCCCTCAAGCCTTGAGGAGCTCAGGTTGGTGTCCTGATGCCAAGGAAGTGCCCCCTCCAGGATTCCTTAGTGCAATCCTGAGAATCCAAAGAGAAGCCGAGCCCCCAAACGCCCTCCTGGCTGGCTGGGATGGCCCCAGCCCCTGGCAGGGTCTCTGTGCCCCCTGCCCAGCTCCAACCTGCCCCCCTGGCACACCAGACACGGCTGAGCACAACAACACACGGGCTCCTGTTTAATCCAGCCCCATTTGCCACGGCTGCTGATTATCTGTGAGATTTATGAAAACAACTGTGATAAATTACTTGACAAACAAGATTAAAGTCCCCGAAGTTCCTTATTGTTTCCTCTCGCTGCCAGGCATTAAAAGTGCTATGTCACATTAACCAAAACTCCTTTTTATTCTCGTCGACTTCCAATGTCAAGTGTATCTTGTTCCAATTATTTCCAAATTAGAATATTATTTTATATATGCACATTACACAATCCCCTAAGCCATTCCCAAGGGAAAGACATTTCTTTCCAAGCTGACAAACTATCCTGAGCCCCAGGATCTGCTCTGTGTGTTTCCAGCATTAAAGACAAGCAGCAGGGCTGCCCCATGCACAAAGAAAAGCTTAAAATAACCACAAACAGCTTCTCTCCTCTGCAAGGGGGGGGGAGAAATAAATAATCAAGGATGTTCCTGCTGTCTAATTGTTTTAAAGTGAGCGTTCGGAGCAATATTTCAGCGTTTATCTGGTGGCTGAAGGATTGGCCCAGCAGATCCCTGTTCTGGTCCTCACTCTGGGCTGGGGTTTTGAACCAGGTACTCCAATTCAAACACAAAATCAAAACACAAAACAAGCAGTGTCAGACTTTTTGGCCCAGTTGAGAGAAATGCCCCGAAATGCCAACACTTCCAGCAGTGTTTTAGCTAAACAGAGCTCGTGCTGCTGCCAACTGGACGGGGAAGCTGGAGCTGCACAGGTTTTTCCACATTTTCTGCCAGCACCATCCTTGGTTTTGTGCCGAAAACACAACAGAAATGCTGCTGTTCTCTCATTTAGGGTTGATGGCAGAGCTGCTCAAGGTGGCAAAGGGTGGCCGTGAGAGGAAGAGGAGGAGTCACTGTTCCAATTATATACTGATCATGAGAACAACAAAGTGTTAATAAATATTTAGGTTCCCGAGATTTGGGAAGGGGAAAACCATGGCATGACCAGTCAAAAAGAGTGAGTTCATTAACTGGACATGTCATATTGCACCCCAGCAGACCAGTCTCACCCAGTGCATCCCAGTCCCTTTCCCAGTCACCAGCATGATGACAACAAAGGTCTCAGCAGCTCTGGAGTCTCCTTTCCTCAATTCCCCTGGATTTACTCCAGGGAACACGAGCCTGGGCTGCCCCTTGCCAGGAGCACACGTGGTACCTGAGCTCTGGAGCTCTCTCTGCATGAATAATGTTCCCCAACTGCTCCATTCCCACTCTTTAACTATCCCTTTTACTACTTTGGCCCCCAAATGGAAAGGAAAAAGGAGGAGCAGAGTTGGATATTTGTAATCTCCCATCCTTCCCCACCCCATCTGATCCCAGGTTTTCTGAGGGCTGTCCCAAGGCACAGAGGGTGTCTCTGATTGCTGGATCAGCACTGAGGAACAAACCATGGCAGCACCTGCAGCACTTGGGAGAAAGGAAACTGAATCAGTTTAAGAGGAGAGGGAGAAAGGGGGTGTTCCCCAGGCTGTGCATTGCTGCCCATGGGCAGGAGGTGTCCCAATCCTGCTGTGGGGGACAATCCCCCAGCCTTAATCCCTGCTCTTCAATGGACTCTGAAAGCTGAAAATTCCTACAAAGATGTGATACACATCTGAATGATCTGCATTTATAGCCACTACTGACATTTGCAGGGTGCTGCCACCCCCTGAGGCTCAGGGGTCTCATCCCAAATGTCCACAGCACTGGAATCTGGCTCTGCAGCAGCTGAAGGGCTGCTCTGACCCCGAATCCAGAGCCAGCCTGCAGAAACCCTCCAAAAACCAGGGAGCAGGAGACCCGGAGGGATTTCAGGTCATCAGTGCCGAGTGACACAGCAGCCCCCAGCTCTAGAGCCCTGAGTGACCACGACTCTATTATGTGAATTCATTTCTAGACAATTAAGGATATTTAATGGCCTCGACAACTGGCAGGAATCAGCACAAAAATAAATCAGCTTCGTTTTGGAGCGAAAAAGCCCTCCCTACAAAAGCTGGTGGTGTCACCAATCCACGCTGAACTCCCCTGATGCACTAGCAAGGTGTCACTTGAAGAAGGAGTAATGTGGAGGGAAGGATTTTAAACAATTCCCAAGCAGACCCTGACCCTCTTCTTCCCAGCCATTAGCGAGTTCCTGGAGCCTTCAGAGCCGCTGCCTTTGTTCTCAATCACCAGGAGTTTTAACTGTGGAATTTAAATGATTCTCTCCCAGACAGACCTAATTTTAAGAGCCATTCAAGTGACATCCCTCTGAGCTACAGCACATGGAGAAGACACTGCTGGAGCATCCACAGAGCTGTTTGCTCCAGTGGAGCAAGGGAGAAGCAGGAGTTATCAGGAGCAGCCCAGGATCCAGGGGAGAGAGCCAGGGAGCCACGGGCAAAGGGCAGGCTGTTCCCACAAAGCTCCTTTGCAAACCTGGCCCGAGAGTTTGCAGGTAAAATGCCCGGGGCAGCAGCCTGGTCTGCAGAGATAGCGAGTCCCTGCAGCCCTGGGGACTGTGTGGGACACGCCGTGGATCTCCAGCCCTTCAGGCAGAGCTGAGTCTGCCAAAGGAGAGCCTCGGTTCCCACCAGCATGAAATGATCATGAACCTGCCACCACCTCTTTGGCCAACCCAAGCCAGAATTCCCTTCACAGAACCCAAGATAACCTTTTCCAAGGCCTCGTGCAGGGCAGGCAGTGGAACCCTCTGGCAAAACCCAAACCACACCAAGCTTGCAGCACTCGAAGAGTGCAAAGCTCACCCTGAGCTCCTTTCTCAGGGGGCAGAACCTGCTACAAACCTTTAGCCAAAGGAACAGAGAGGATCTTTAAAGGCACCACTGAAGGAACTGCTGTATCCAGATGTGTCCTGGTGGGGAGACCTTTTCTGGTGATCCGAGCCATAGGAACCAATTACTGCAGTGTGGAGCTGTCAAGAAACAAATCCAAACTCAATTTTCAGGATGCTCAGGTGAAGCCTGAGGGCTTGGACCATCCCTGTGTTGCTCCAAATCGCCCAGCCCAACAGGAACTTTCCACTTCAGGAGGCTCTGGGCGTGGTGGAGCTGCTTGGCCATGGTGGTTTGCAGGAGATGTGAGAGCAGCAGAGTCCTTGTGCTCCAGCTTGGCAAGGGCCGTCCTGAGCCGTGTTCCACACGGGGAACAGATCTTACACATCCTCAGGGAAACATCAGGGAAGCTCAGCGTCTCCACTCTCATTTACTGCCTAACCTATTTCTGCTCCTCAGCACAAAGGGAACAGTGGGAGCAGGCTGGGCCTTTTAAATGGCCAAGAAATTCACTCTGAAATTCAGCCCTCGCTCCAAACCAAGACTGGAGGCTGCAGGAAAAACGCCTCTGGCTTCCTCTGGATTTTACTCACTGCACATGCTGAGAGAAGGAGGTTTATGTGAGACCTTGTGTAGGAGAGGCACCGAAAGCTGTGCCCTAGTGCTGATGGCACCAGCACACCCTGCTCTGCACAGGGGAGTTACCTTTGCTGCAGCAGAGCTCAGGTCCAAGCCATTCCAGCTCCCTGGGAAGGAGCAGAGAGTGCCATTCCAGCTCCCTGGGAAGGAGCAGAGAGCGCCATTCCAGCTCCAGGGGTTGCCACACACACCATCCTGTGCCCCATCCCAACACCAAGCTGCAGGTTCCCTGGGGGATTCAAACCTGACCTGAGTGTTTTCCAAGGAAAACTCAGTGACATCAAGCTGTATTGCATGAGCAAAGCACCACCTTTTGTAGGAGCTGCTGCCTTGGCCCTGGCTGTGACCCCACATGCAAGAGCTCCTCCCTGGGCAGCCTCAGTGGGCTCAGATCCTGCAGATTTGGGGCTGGCCCTTGTCATTGTGCATAATGTTATATGTTGCCTTCTCATTAGAGAGGGAAGAAACGTCCTGTGTTCCCAAAGCAGGCTGGCTGCCCAGATTTGGCACGTCTTGCTTGCAATCCCATTGGAATGACTCCTTCCTCTCCTCTGCTGGGAGACCTGCCCAGCACCAGCCTGTCCTCCTGTCCAGGAGTCTCCCAGATAAACACCAGGAGGGAGCTGTGCAGGAGACCTCCAGAGAGTGCCAAAAATAAGATGTTTTATTAAATATCAGCTCATTGTGACATCCCCAGCACATCTTTTCTCACTATCAGTTTATAAAGTGGACTTACTCCAGTGATGCTAAGCCAGAGGAGTTGAAGCAATGGATGTTTTACAAGGCAATATCCTGGATTGTCTTTTTTTGGTCCTATTAATCCACACCCTTGCTAATTTTCAGACCCTCTTAGATTGCAATGGATCTTCATCAGCTATTACCAAATGCATTTAATCACATTAGCAGTGAGAAGATGTTTGCAGAGAAACCCTCCCTGTACAATTTCCCCTCCTTATCATCATTCTCTGAGCAGCGTTTCAGAGCAGGAAGATGTGCAGCATAAAATCTCCCTGAATATGAAATTTTCTGAGTAATTCTGTCACAATTCTCCCAGGACCTCCTAGTCAAGGCTGAACAATTCAGTAAAAGCCCTACAGAACAGGAGAGGAATTAATCATGCATTTTTAAGTGTTTTGAACCTCCTTGTAGGATTTAATGAAGAATTCTGTGGAGTTTTTAAAGGTATAGGGAAAAAAGTCTCACCAAGTCTATAAATTGAGTTTAATGTAAATTAAGGTGATGAATATGAAAGAAGATCTTGTCCTATCCAAAGGCAATCCTGAGGCAACCTTGGCTGTTTTCTGACTGGTCTTTGCAGTTTTTTTACTGCCTACATTATTGCATCCATTCCCACAGAAGTCAACAGCAAAGGTGTCATTAACTCCACACCAAAGAACTTCCAAAGACTCCTTCAATTTTTAATGCTTCAGGAGTGCAAGTTATCCACTGGCTACTACATAAGCTGGAAATGTTGAGCATCATTAAAAAATAACTGGCTTTCCTCCATAAAGCAGGAGCAGTTTGCTGCTGAAATCAAGCCTTTCATTTTCCCTGCGTTGAGAGGCCAAATTGAAGGCAGGTATGGAGTGTGCCGGATCTGCCCGGGAAGGGCAGGGGGCCAGGCTGGTAAGGACTTCATGAAGTGGCTGAGAAACAGCCTTACCCTGAGAGGGATGTGCTTTGCTTCCAAACACCCTGGGCAGCACCTGAGACAGGGAACTCCAGCCAGCACCACTGCTTTAGGGGCTGCATTAGGATTTGCCCTCAGCCCATGAACATTGAGGGGCAGGAGTCTGGCCAGGGGCGGGGACAGAGCTGGGGAAGGGGCAGGAGCACCAGGAGTGGCTGCAGGGCAGGTGTGGATGTGTCAGCCTGGACTTACCAAAGCTTATGATGCTGGCTCTGTCCTGCAGAAGAAGGCTGGGAGAGATGAACTCATGGGTGGATGGACAGATGGACCCAGGGACTGGTGGGGAATGAGGCCACATCCAGCTGGGCTGGGCACCTGGACCCCTGTAAAGCACTGGAACAGGCAGGTGGCACAGTCACCATCCCTGGAAGGGTCCAAAAATCGTGTGGATGTGGCACTTGAGGACATGGCTTGGTGGTGGTGCTGGGCTGACAATTGAACTGAATGATCCTGAAAGTCTATTCCAACCTTAAGGACTCTGTGATTCCATGACAGAGCTGAGCCAAAGTCACATGAGGAATGAGGAATGAGCATTCACAGGGCTTAAAACCCACCCAGAAGAGTGGGGTGGACACCCCCCACCTCCAAACAGCCAAACAAGACGTGCAAAATCATAAACCTTCTTACTTCAAGACCTCTAATAACCCAGGCCAAGAGGAAACCTTCCCTCCAGGTTGTGTTGTTCCATCACTGCTGAAAGCACCCAGGGAATAAAGAGCACAGGGTACTTCTCCTGGCAAAAGGGGGATGTTGAAAGTGTCTGATCCAGGAGGCCCTCAGAGCTCTCCCAACAGCTGAGGTGAAACTCTGCACTTGAATCATTACCTTAATTTTTTTAATGGCTTGCAAAGACTGTGTCAGGAGCACTTTTCATTATCCACTTCAGCAGCCCAGAACTCCCTGGTAATTGTGCCCATCCACTGTGCTTTGACAGGAAGAGCACGAGGGCTGTTGATAATGCACAGGCTCCTTGTGGGGAATTCATGGCCAGGGAATCATCCAAAGAGCAAAGCCTTCTGCCAGGGAACGTGCCTCTTCCCTGGGATGGAGCAAACACCTCAGATTGGGGGAGCAGGCAGAGAGGGACTATGATATAACAACTATAAAGGTATTAAAAGCCAACTCTGACAGTCCCTGCCTTTGCCAAACAAGCAAACAAGTCCCCCCTGTGCTAAATCCTGTTGAAAACTGCTAAAAATCCCTTTCACTCACTTTTCCCTCCACTATTATAGAAAACACATCACAAAATGCAATTAAAAACATGACAAAATAATCTGAAGTCTATAAAGTCTCAGATGTAATATTCTCCAGCAGAAATAAAATGAATTTAAAATCTGACAAAGATTCTTGGAGCCCTCCCTTGTTTTGTTCCAGTCGAAGGCAGTCCTTTAAGATTAGCTCAGAATCTAAAGGAGCTTAAACCCATTTTCTGTTGAATTTCCAGAACACAACTTCAATAAGTTAATTGAACTTGTGGATCATCCCCACGGCAGAATAACAGCCAGAGTTAAGATGAGACAAACTGGGGTATCAATTGGTCTCAGTCCTTGTAAGATATCTGAAGATTAAGGTTCTTGGCTACATCAAATACACCAGATTAGCAATAATGATGTATTTTAGGCTTTTTTCAGCCTATGCTCGCACACAGATCTTCTCATTGCTGCAGATAAAGCTGCCTCATTAGACACTTCTCCACACAAAGGCTTATAATATTCCCATTTTTCATCTTCCTCATACTTTTAAGCCAAAGAGAGACACCTCACTAAAAAAACTAAGGAAGTATTTCATCTATTCACTGTGACACCTGACGGGATTTTGCACACACGACTTCGAGACCATAAAAATTTTTTAAGAACCAGCAGTTGGTTAAAAATCAGCCTCTTGAAAAGATTCTTTTAGGGGGCAAAACACCAAGTCCTAATTTTGATACTGCAAATGCTTTGTAAGTCTTGGCTCCTAATCCATCCACCCACAAAGAAATGCAAATCCATTTCATCCAAAGAACAATTTTGAGGGGTTATCCATGTTTTGCCACCAGCTCCAAAATGACACTTGTGTGTTCCATCATTTCCCACACATCAGGTCAGCCCAAAGCCCCTTCAGACCTTCATGATGGCAAAAGTCAGAGCCCACAGCAGGTTGCTCTGCTTGGTGTCAAGGCAAAGACTTTGGCTTCAAATGCCTCATTCCATCACAGGATGGGACTCTTTGGGGAGCAGGTGGCCCTGACCACAGAGCTGGCTCTGCCTTGTTCTCGGGGTGTCCCCAGGAAGGAGCCCCAGGGTCTGTGCCCATGATCCAGCTGTTCTCCCCCCTGTTCCTGCCCGAGCTGTGGTGGTCACATCTGGCTCACAGAGCAACCCCAAGAGTTCAGAGCCATAAATCTCACTCAGTATCCAAGGCATGGGGGCTGACAGGGCCTGTGCCAACCAAAGCACAGCTGGGGAGCACACAGGGCTGGGAGTCACTCACATCACTGCACAGAGCGTGGGGAGCCCAGGGCTGGGGGCTCTCCTGCTCTCAGAGCCCCAGGAGCTGCCCCTGAGCAGGGCAGCTACTCCTCAAAGGCTGAAAGGGACTCTCAGTCACTCCTGGGGGCTGAGTGATTCCTTGTAAAAAATCCTTGGGAAGGGATTAACAGCAGCTGGACTTTGCAATCATGGCTAAGTGACATAAAAGACTGGCTGTGTGCATGTGACCCTTTAGACAGAACCCACTGACCTAATCTGGGACTAAGCCTGCGTCCATGTGCACCAGGACTGCCCTCAGCACGGGCTTTGGGACATGCAGGGACTCTCAGGACTGAGCAGGGGGGTCTCCCTGGCAGTCCTGGCTGACCCTGAGCTCTCTACACCCAACAATCCAGTGTATCTTGCCATCAAACCCTTCTAAACCATTCCTGGACTGAACACCAAGGTTTGCTAAGTCACTGCTTTATATCAGTATTGCTGTTTCTCTCTTACAAGCCAAGTGCTTTGCTCCACCCTCAAGCCACCAGAACCCTCTCCCAAGCCTTTTGGGGAGCTTGGAATCCTGGGTGTCTGCAGGAACAGAGTTCACTGCACTGGAAGCAAAAGGGGGAAGGAAAAGGAAACAAATCCCATCCCCAAAGCAGAAGTGGCAGCAGAAATGGGGAGAGAACCCAAGGCAGGACTAACTCAGAGGCTCTCACCCCCCTCCAGGTGGTTCCCTGGAGACCACCTTGCATCAGGTGAGAACATCCTCCTAATCAGCTTAATTTCCATTGCCATTTACCTCTGGGGATGCAGCTTCGACTTCAAACCATATCCCAGCTCTTCTTGTTCGTCATCCAAGTATTTATATCCCCCTTGTACGTTTTATCCCATTAGGAGAGTTAGAAAGAAATAAATTAGAATCACAACACACCTACAGCTTGTTCTGAAAGACACTGAGCACTTGACTCTCCTACTTACATGTCAGTTTAACACTCAGAGCTGGATTTAAATTGAGTCAAGACCCATCAGCTTAAGACAGAATCCACATCTGCCCCTCCACCCCCCACACTGGGAAGGATTAGGATGGGAGAAAAAGTCAGCTCTTACTCTAATTTGGCACTGTTGGACAGTTCAGGGCACGGCAGGTCCATCCCCCTCCTCTTCCCCAGGTGGGATGGAGCCCAAGCACAGGGGAGTTTGCTGGAAGTCCCAGCTGCTGCTTCGCTCTTCTCAACGTCCCTGAGCTTCTTCAGCAAAAGGAAGGCTGGAGGATTCCCAGGAATTTCCTGCTCCTTGAACCTGCTCCACAGAGCAACACACACTTCAGTCAGTCCAGGCTGTTCTTTTCTAAGCCATCTTTCTACATACAAACTGTCTGAGCCTTTCCCTCCAGCAGCAGCCAAGGAATAAAAGGGATCTCGTCATGTGCTATCCCAGGAGTCACCCCCAGGTATTACTTAGGCCGTTCCTGGGAAGAACAGAGCAGGAATTTGCCAGGAGTGGCTGAAAAGCACAGAAGGGGCACAGAAGAGGGCTCTGCTGCCATCGTTACCTGCAGCACCTCTCCCACAAATTACTGAAAGACAACCTTGAGAGCATCTCTGGCCTCTTCCCTACCCAATTCCTTGATGGATCAGTTGACACCCACCTCACCAAGGTGTTGTTGAGGGCTCCAAACAGCTCAGCATTGCAGTAACACTGCCACTATCCTTGTCCCAGCCCCGTCTTGACCCACACACCTTTTTCTCTATTTTCTCTCCCTTTTCCAGCTGTGGAGGGAAGTGATGGAGCAGCTTTGGAGCCTCCAGGCAGCTCAACCCCCCTCACACCACAAGGCCAGGGATGGAGCAGCTCCTGAGGAGAAAATCCTGCTGCCCCCTGTTCTTGGGATGCATCCATTCCATCATTAGGGGGATTAAGAGCTGTGCCTGTCGTGTTTCACTCATTTCCACAGACATAAAAAGTCACATTTAGAAGTCATTAAGCTGAAATGAAATCTTTGCTGAGCTTAATTAACTTAAATATTCATGGAAACAGGAGAGCAGGGGAAAGTGTTGTTCTTAATCAAAACAGACATGGCTGTTCTATAATGCAAATTCCTATTTCTTACGTGGACAAGGCAGTCCCCACAACACAGGGCAGGAGGAGCAGCAGGGGAAGGTGCAGCTCAAAAGGATGCTCATTGTCCTTTAGCTCCTGAGCAGAGGGGATTAGCTGAGCCAAACATGCTTGATAACAGTGTCGTGCCTAATACAGCAGTTACTTCCAGGGTAATTTATCACAATTTGCTGGAGCTGAGCACAGCAGTGGCCCCCTCTGCAGCCCCAGAAAGGGAGCTTTCCAAAGGTAATTATTCCCTGATGCCTCCAGGCCCCAGTCCTTCCACAGCTCTGGGGTTGTTCTCCTGCAGAGCAGAGCTGTGGTTCTCATCTCCAGAGCTGGGAGCAAACCCCCTTCTCCTGGATCACACCAGACTCCTGCACCACAGCCAAGCTGTGCCCAGCTTTGTCCCCTCCCTCTGGCACTGCCCCGAGCAGCTGACCCAGCTCTGTGTGCCCTCCCGTGGCAGAGCTCAGGCCCTGGCCAAGCATGTCCACCTGGATTCAGTCTGAATGTTGCACCCCAAAGCAGCAGAGCTCCAGGACAGGCTGAGCATTGCCCAACCTCCTCAGGCTGCTGGAGAAGCCGTGGCTGCCCCTGGATCCCTGGGAGTGTCCAAGGCCAGGCTGGAGCACCCTGGGCTATGGGAGGTGTCCCTGCCCATGGCACAGGATGGGCTTTGAGGTCCCTTCCAACCCAAACCACTCTGTGATTCCATGATTCCTTCCTACAGTGAGGTGGCCCCCTTTATGTCCCTCCAGCACGTTTAGAACCAAGACAGGTCTCTAAATCACAGCCCTGAACCTGCACGTCCTGCCTGGCCCCTCCATGGAGCAGCCAAGGCTCTTGGGATGGGTTTCCAGCCCCTCTGAGCTGCAGGGTTGAAACAGATGCTCAAATTTAAGGAAGTTTCATGGAATATGCTGAGTTGGAAGAGACTCACCAGGATCATCCCATCCAGCTCCTGGCCCTGCACAGGACACCTCAAGAATCCCACCAGGTGCCTGGGAGAGCTGTCCAAATGCTGAACTCAGTTTAATGAGGAAACAATTCTCTGTCTCTGTCTCAGAGCTCCTCCGGCAAAACTCCCCCCGTGGATGGAGCTGTGCCCTCTCCTTACCACGCCACAGTGGACACAGTTTGCAGCTGAAGCTGTGGCAGAAGTGGTTGTGATTGCTCCTCTTTATACAAACCTTTGTAGGGAGGGCACAAGCCGGAGGGGTGGGAGATCAAAGCTCCCCTTCCTTTCCTGCCAGAGGGAATCCATAAAATCAGCCCCTCTGGCTCCAAGTCCTCCCCCCTCCAGGCTGACCTGGGCTGTTTAGCAGAAAAAAACAATACAAGATGTGCTGGGCTGCAAAGTGAAGCAGCAGGTTGGGCTGAGAGGCAGCAAAACTCCTCTGGAAATAGGAAGAAAATGTTGTTTGCGATTTGTGTGTGTGTTAATAGAGCTTTGCTTTCATTCTGTGCCGTCCCCACGTCGGGCCTGGGCTGCAATTAACAGCAGGGAAATAAAATCCTCCATGGGAGAGCAGCATGTTTGCTGGCAATGAAATGTTTATGGATCAATTTGGGACACGAGTGAAGAGTGACTGAATTTACTGCAGGATGAGAGGAAACAAAGTGGAGAGAAGCAGTGAGAATCACTTTGACTCCAGACACTCACAAAATGTTATTATTTCCCCTCAGAAAAGATAATATTGATTGTTGAGAATCCTTTGGACAACAAAAACAACGTGTTTTGCTGATAAAATACAATGACCCATTTAGAGATGTCGCTGCAGAAAACAGCACGGACTGAAATAAAACTCCAAATTTCAACTGTCTTTTGATAAATACCCGAAAGAGAACACCTTGTCACGACCTCTCCTCCCTCCACAGTCCTTCTCTCTCCAGGACACTGGGCTGTCATTGTGCTGAAAGGCCCAGGTGCCACACTGCTTAAAATGTGACAAATTTTGTCTGTTTCTACTTCATTTTCCGCTTTTAACACGGGCAAAATCCTGTTTGCATATTTACAACAAAAAGAAAAAATTCAATTAAGTTCCTAAGGGCAGGAGCAGATTTATTCAGTGCCTGGAATAACAAAAGCCTCAGCTGGGATGAAAGGGAAAACATCTCCACGAGACCAAACATTTAAAGGAAGTTTTGATCTGATGCAGTTTAATGTGTACACAGAGGGGGGAAAAATTCTCAGAGAATTTTGCTGCTTTTAACTAAGATGAAATGTTTTATATCCTTCTGGGCTCTGCTACAATTAGGAACATTGGATCACAATCCCACAAAAGAGTAACAAAGGTTTGGGGGAATCAGCAGGATTCCCTCCCTGCTATTTTTACAGAAGAAACTGCTCTTTCTCTAATGTGGTGGGAAAGAAAAGTTTCATGCAAATCACCAGGAGAGACTCAGCTTTGTCTTTAAGTTTCTGGATGATCCACATTTTCCTGCTCCCTGCCCGCCCTTCCCCGCGGCTCAGGAGGAGCCTCAAACCCAGGGAAAGACAGGGACAGAGACAAAGGAGACAGAGCTGGGAATGCCAGAGGGCTGGAGCAGCCTCTTCCCTCCCCCAGGGGAGCAAAGGGGCTGGGTGGGAAGCGCCGGATGTGTCACCTCCTCCCTCCAGAACAAGGCAAAGTCCAACAACCCCCTGGCATCTCTGGGTGACCCGGCAGCTGAGTGAGAAGGTAAAGGCTCACTCAGGTCCTCACTGATTCTAAACTGGAGGCTCAGGTATAAAACTGTTTCAGGCAATAATTCACGAAATGCACAACCTTTTGCTGTTTTAAAGGATATTTGATCCACAATAATTGACAAATGATTTTCTTTAGCCCAGACAGAATTATGGAGTAACAAGTGAGAGCATTCAGCCATCTCTCCCTCCACTCTGCACCAGCCTGGAATCCATTATTTCACCAACCTTCAATATCCTCCAGACTTCCAGCAGTCGAGGATAAATGCCATTCCCACAGAACTGGTCCATGGATTAAAGCAAAGCCCTTATTTTGCCACTGTCGATTTCTCTGTTTTCGGTTTGTTTCTGATTTTTTTGCTGTTGCCTTCAGGGTAACAAGTTTGATTTTAGGAAAGGCAGTGGGTGCCTCCAAAGAATTTATCAGCCTGTTTAATCATTACTCAATTGATTTGACCTTTGCTGGGTGACCTGCTCCTTGAGCTCATCTTCAGGGGACCTCAGGAGTCACCACACCAAGGGAAAGCCTTCTTAAACCAGGTTTTATGCAATCCTCTACCTGTCTCAGGTTTTCAGCACCTCCACATCCCACCAACTGCAGACAAATCTGGAGGTGCCCAAGAGCCTCAAACCAATCTAACTCAGGTCATGCTGCAATTCCCAGATCCTTCTGCAAAATTCACTGGTGGAGCAGTTAGAGGGAAAAAGGCAACACAGAAATAGGCAGCAAAGGCATATGCTCAGGAAAAAACCATCGATCCAGATCTCAACAAATTTAAAATTTGGGGTTTACTATTCATAGTCTCTCCCCTCAGCCTGTCAGGAGAGATTTCTGGCTCTCAGCACAAAAGGTTTCCATTATATCTCGGTGGAATTTGGTACAAGCTGCAATTTGATACAAATCAAACTGTTTTCCTCTCCTTTGTATTTTGTATTTCCAGGCTCATGTTGTTTAACTGAGAGGGAACAGATGCAAAATGAGCTTTGACTTGATGCCCCTTCCATGGCAACTGGAATGGGTGTCAGTTTTTGCCATGGTAAGAATTTCAATGTGTGTGTGGGCAGCAAGAAGAGACAGGCTGCGTATTTTGAGGGGCTTTATTTCTTTTCCAATAATTCCTGGCTGGGAATACCCATCCACTGAAATGCCAGACCTGGATCACAGTCCTGTTCCCAGGCTTTTCCCACCTCAAAAGCAGGTCCAGGACCAATTGCAGGGCTCATTCCTGAGGCAGGAGACTGCTCTGCAACGCCCAGCCCTGGAATAACCCCCCAGTTCCCACTTTCCCTGCTGCTTCCACCACAAATACCTGTCCAGCAGCCCCAGTGCTGCCCCAGGAACATCCCCAGGACTTCACAATCCACACTTGTGCTTAGAACCAGGTGCTGACCGTGCCAACGTTGGGGCTTTGAGCCCTGGGTGGACTCAAGGGTTGGGCTCAATGATCCTTGTGGGTCCTTCCAGCCTGCAATATTCTGTGTTTCTGGGATTGAGCTTCACAACCCCCCTGGCAGAGGCGTCCCCAAGCCCCAGCCCCAGCTCAGAGAGCTTAATCTGCTCCATCTGCAGCTCAGGAGAGAAAAATGAGCCTTTCAGCAATGACAAACCCATTCCCCCCAAGTCAGCCCATATTGCCATCTCTGGCAAACAGCAGCACAAGAAATCCTGGACTCCTGTGAAGTCCATCCCAATCCTTCTGCTCCATTCTTTTAAACCAAAGCAGGACATGATGCTCAAGCCCACCCAGCTCCCCTCAAACACAAACCAAGCTGACAACCCCAAAAGCGTCTCGGCAGTTCATGCATTTTCCATCCTGTGAACATTTTGACAGGTCAATCCCAAACTTCCACACACCACACATATGAAATGTTGATTGTAGGGGAATAAAATGGCTCAATTCCAGCAGGAAAGGACTCAAAATGAGCTTGTTTGGAACAGATTGCAGAGCTGAGCTGGGAAACAGAATGCTCAGAAGGATGTTCAAACCTCACAAGCTGCTTCTATCCCAGGCAAGGAATGTTTCATCCACCTGATTCCATGGAGCCTATTGGCAGGAATCTGCTTCCCATCTGAGCCCACCTGTTGAAAAATTCACTTGCCCATCAACACACAGGAATTCTTAAATTTAGACAGAATTGCTTCAATTAAAGGGTAAAAGGTTCAGAGATGGGAGCAAATCCAGCACATCTCAGGTGGAACGTGGAACTGCCCTGTGGAAATCAGTCACAGCACACTCAGATCAGCCAGGGGTGGGATTTCCTAGGAAGGAGCACAAAACAGAGAAGGGGGAAAGGAGGAAAGAAGGGAGGGGGAAAAGGAGAGAATGGGAAAAGTAAAGATGAAAAGAAACAGAATAATGAAAGAAATTCCCAACCAATTCCTCCTTCCTTCCCCCCACTCACAACAGACTATAAAATGATCTCGCAGCCCTGCTGTCTTGCTGTTTGAGCTCAAACCCCACACTTTGGGCATTAATGGTTTTCTGTTTTGCTGCAGAGAGTTTATGAGCTGAATACTCTGCAAAGAGGAGCTTTGCCCAGTCTGGAGGGACCATCCTGGCCCAGGGGATGGCACAAACGTGACCTGGAGCTGCTGCTTTAAAATCTGGAGAGCACTTTGAGATTTCTCCACCTCGAGGCTCATCAGACCTTTGCAAGAATCTCTTTGCTCTAAAAAACTGTCACTTTATGGAATTATTCCGGGAAACCTGTCACTGCTGGTAAAACCCTGGTAAAAACAGTTGTTCTTTTCAGGAGATGCACAAACCTTGTCTCTAACATGCTTTCCTCTCCTATTTTAAGATCATAAAATTGTCAAAATGGTAATGAAGTGTTTTTACAGATTTCCTTGCTTTTGATTCTCAGACTTGAAGCAGCATCTTCCCCCATCACAAAGGCTTCCAGTCCCTCCAACTATCCATGGATTTCAGCAGGAAAAAAGTGAGGGGGAAAAGATGCAGTGATGGCAACACTGTCCCAAAACATGGACATTGCCAAGGGGTGTTGGGTTTTCTCATGTGAAAACGGTAGATCAGGGAGAAGACTAAAGGGAATTAAAGACTGGGAGGATGAATCCACCAGCAACACTTCCCGAGTTCCAGGTGGGATGTTGGGACTGCTCAGATCAGGGAAATCAGGATCAAATCCGTGTCTAAGGTAAGACTCAGTCCCTTGGAACGGTTTGGGTTGGAAAGACCTTAAACCTCCTCTCACTCCACCCCATCATGGGCAGGGACACTCTCCACTAGACCAGGTTGCTCCAAGCCCTGTCCAACCAGGAATTCCATCCCAGCCCTTCACAGGGAAGAATTCCTTCCCAGTATCTCATCCAAACCTTCCCTTCTTCAGCTTAAGGCCATTCCCCCTTGCAAAAGGCTTTCCAGCCTCCTTGCACTCTGCAATTCCCAGCTTTTTCCATTCCATTCTTCCCAAGGGAACTAAAAAGCCACGGAGGGATGCAGGAGCAAGGAGATGAAGCAGGAATGAGAAGGCAAGGGGTGCCAAGAGGAGCCCACCCCCAAGGCCTGGGGTAACAGCAGCTTTGCTGGTGGGTTCAGTGGAACCAAGCGAGCTGAGAACTGGGGATTCATTTCCACGGTAACATTGGAGGAGGTGGAACAGAAAAGTGAGTGATGGGTTAATGAAAATAAATGGTCTGAAATAACAGCAGTTCAGCAAAGCAGGTATTTATCGTGTTATCCAGGTTGGCTACATGAGAGTTATTTAGTTAAATCAGTCCTCACAGAGGCTGAATAAATGGCGACAATTCGGATGATCCCGCTGCTTTCCTCCCCCACTCCGAGCAGATCAGGAACACAGAGAGCAAGACACTGTCAAGATGAAATAAATACCTTCATTTCCAATGCAAACCCTTTGCAGCAAAGTCACTTGAAGCCAGGCATGTCACTTCCATTGCTAATGAGGATGCATTAAAGTCATTATGGAAGGACCACTTTGTATTTCCAGAACATCCGTGCCAGCTTCAAAGCCCATTGCATCGTGTGGGCACCACCAGGAAAACCTGCTAACCACAGGTTTGCTCTTTCCTAGAAATACAGAGGGGCTGGGGCTGGAAGGGACCTTAAAGCTCATCTCATTCCACCCTGGCCACCTTCCACCTTGCTCTGTGTGTCCAAGGACATCAGCATAAAATATAAAAATACATTTGTTCAGTGAGAAGCTGATGGGTGCACAGGGGAGTGACACCAGGAATTCAGGGCTTGACACCCTCGCAAGACTAAATCTCCCTCTCCCTCATGTTTTCAGGCAGGTGGGTTGTGGTTGTGCTCAGCCTCTGATCCTCCTACTCCATCAGGGCTGAGGGAGCTGCAGGATGAACACTGAGGGAGGAATTGCATTTGGAAAGGGTTCTGCCTTTGTGCCTTCTCCAAAAGAACCAATAAAGCAAACAGGAAAAAGGTAAAGAACTAAAAACCCCAAACCCACACAGCCTCTTCTCCCCCTCCCACCTCCCTGAAAGCTCACAAAGAGGAGGATTTGACTGAGAGTTTAGGAGAAGAGTCACCAGTCACTGCCATTCCCCATTCCAGCTCCAAGGTACCCCAGCGCCTCACCCGGTCAAAACCAAACACTGACTTAGCATAGACAAGTTTCCTTCAGATAATGTGAAAAATAAATTCTACAAGTATTTCCTCACACCTTTCCCTTGGCCTGAACCCCCCTGAGCACTATCTAAACGTGGATTTGGCTCGGGCAGGGCAAAATGTCTATTTTCCTTCTCCTTTTCACTAAACATTTCACTGCCTCTTGCTCACAGCAGCAAAATGAAAGGATGGCTGTGCTGGGCAGGCTGAGGGTGCAGAAGAGCCCGAGGTCCCTTCTGTGTCCTGGTGGATGCTTGGGAAACACACAGGGAACCCAAGAGATGGTCCCTTCTTGGCAATTTCCAAGGAAACAGCAACCTGGGGGTTTTCCAAGGCAGAACCTACAGGATCACCTGTGTTTGTTGGGCCCTGGAGGCTCTTCTTTTATAAGGATATCTTATTTCCTCTCTGAAATAACTGGAAATTTCATCCTCCAAAACACCGTGTGGCAACAAGCTCCCCCACTGGAAAAAAACCCCTCAAACTTCCCTTTTTTTTTGTTTTTTGGGGTTTTTTTGGACCTGCTGATAAGTTTTAAGAGAGCCCTGCATGACACCCTGCAGGTGCTTACAAGTTCCAAAGAGAAATAAGTGGCAAATCAGCTTTGCTGCCTGTAGGCTGAATTTGAGTCAGTTCAGACTTGGTTTCCACCATAAAAGTGCCCCAGAGGTGTTTTCCCTAAGTGCCATTTCCATAAGGAAGGGCTGATAATGCACCACTTTGCTCTGTTACCTCAATGTAAATCCACAGCAATTTCATTTACTTTGTTCTAACATAAATTTGCCCAAGTGCTGCTTTGACTAAAAGCAGACTTTTGCAGTGCAGCTGCCTGGGTTTTTCCTTCCAAACCTCATCCATGTTTTCCATAACAATGTACCAAGTGCCTGTCCTGTTTTATGGACCACATTATTTATCCACAGCTGCACATGACCCATTCCACGCCTGAAATACAGACACCTCTCAAAGTTTACAGTGTAAAGGAAGTTAAAGTGATGGCCTAAATAAACTGAAACTCAACCTTTTAAACATCCCTTCCAAGTTTACTGCTGACCAGGCTCCTGTGCCACCAGAAATACAGAGGCATTTTAAATAAACCAAGCAGTGTCAAAGTGTTTCTCACTGCCTTTTATCTCACTGGCTCCTGACCCATTATTTCCTGAAGATATCCAAGATAAAAACCTCCCTTATATATCTGTTCCCATGGATCATGTTTTCAGGCAAGATTTCAGGAGATTTTGGCCATCATTAATTCCCACAGCAGATTTTAGGACAGAGATGCCTCCCTTGGCTCCACACAGGTCTGGGGTCTCTCCTCTGCTGTCTTGCAAAGGCCACAATATCCCCTGTTGGGATAAGACTGAGTCTAGAACTGAGACCCCCTCACTCCTGGAAAGCAAGAGAATGCCAGGGGGAATCCCTGCCCTGAGCACCTTCCATCCAGGAGAGATGCAAAGGCCCTGGGGGGACCCTCAGCCTCCTTCAGTTCAGAGTCCCTGAGGGTACTTATGGCCCAAAGGCAGCCCCGGGGAGGGTGTTGGCCCTGGGGCTTCCAAAGTCACTTTAGTGGCAACTCTGCCCCAAAATACAGTGAGTGCTCCAGGATTATCATTAAATATCACTTTCTGCTGACACTGTCCTTGGTCAGGCGCTGGGCACTGAGCTCAGCACTTCCTCCAAAGGCCTGGTCCTCCTCCAGTTGTTCCTGTGACACAACAACCTCGTAAAAATTGTAAAGGTCAGACTGGAGCTCCAAGGAACACACCAGCAAGAAGTAAAACCTGAGCTAAATCACAACTGGCTGCACAAACATTAAAGATAACATTAATGCTTAACAGCTGTGTCTCCACCAAGATAAACTAAACCAAGGTGACCCATTCTATGAGACAAACATCCCATCTCCCTCTTCAAGGGGTTCTGTGGTCTCTTTGAGTGCTGTTGCAGGGAACAGTAGGAGGCAATTCCCACAAGATAAGCCTTAGGTTAACACCACTGTCCTGTGACTTGCTACTTCTACAGTCATTCATTCATTCATTCATTCTACTGCTGATGTCATCTTTGGATCTGAAATCCCAGGTTTCAGTAACCTCTGCATTGTGTTGGGTCAAAGACAAGTTGTCCAAGTGTTCCAACAAACTCAGCGAGTTGCTGCCGACGCATCAGCTCCAACATTGAGCCTTTACGGGATCAAAGGGCTTTGAGCTCTCTGGGCAACTTTGGACGAAGACAAAAAGAAGTCCTCCAAAGTTAGAACAGCCTCCCCAACCTTTGCTCTGTCCCCACGCCGCCCTTAGTTGGTGGCCCCGAGGGCACATCCCACCCGTGGCCCATGAGAGGGCTGTGCCCACAGGGTCAGTCTCATTATCTGCAGGGTCAGGCGGCTCCTGCTCGTTGTGGCTCTCCACAGGTGCTGGGACAAGGCTGAGGCTGAGCACAAAGCCACAGAAAACCTGCCCATGGCGCTGTTGTGACTCCTCTCTGAAGCGCCGACTTCCGAGCTGCGAGCTCCTTTCAGAACCTGGACTTTTAGGTTCTCTCTGTAGTGGCCTCTTCAAGGCCCCTTGCCAAGGCTTTTCATCCAACTCAGACAGTCACATCTCCTTTCTTGGGGAGCTTTGAACACGCTCTCAGAATGGGAGGAAAAGCTCTGCTGTTCTGGCCCCCAGCTCCGTTTCATTTATTGTGGCCTGAATAGCAGCACAGCACCCAGTTTTGTCAGGCAGGTCAGGAGGTTAAGAAGAAGGTGCAAGACAAAACCCTAACCTCCCTGAGATAGAAATTAGTGCTCACAAAGGTGCATGGGGGAAAGAAATAGTGGAGGATAAAACTGGCTCCACTTATCCCAAGGTCTGCCCTGACTCCTTTCAGTACAAGACCCACTCCAGTGGAATTAGCACTGCACAGCCTGAAGGAAAGGCAAAACTTGGCCATGGAAATGGTGACAGTGGGAACTAAAAGTCAGCACAGCCCACAGGCATGACCTCCAACAAGAGAGCTCTGCACAAAACATAGAAATAAGTAAATCTTTTAGAGAAATCCAAGATGCTGGATTGGGATGCAGCAAAAAGCATCCTGAGTGCCCACAGTGATGAGCCAGTTACTCCTGGGACTTCAAAGGAGAGGAAACTTCATTTCAAATGGACCTCAGCTCGGAGTGAACATTCTCCCCACCTCTTAATTAAACATTCCCTCCCTATCCTTATACCTGCACACTCAATTCAGGCACTAAACCCCATTAAAGCCAAGTTCAGGCCTCATTTCCCACTCATCCATGCTCCCTGCCTGGTGCTTTCCTTCTGGCCCTGCCAAAGCCCAAGACTTTGTCACCTGGAAAAGGCCAGGCAGGATTTCAGTGCCTTGGGGGCACAGCCTGTCCCACCCTTCCACTGGGCTCCAGCTGCACTGCCAATGGGCAGCAGTTCTGGAAATCAGGGCATGGCAGTGTCACACTAGTGGAGGCTGGAAATTCCAGGTGAGAGGAGCTGTGGAAGGGCTCAGACATGGAGAGGAATCATTTCCTCCAGCAAGGCAGAGCTTGGCCATGTTGGGACTGGAAGAATCCCCTCTTCTCCAGGCTCTGGGGAAGGCAGGAGGTCATTGGCCCCTTTTCAGGCAGCAGCAGCAGCAATTCTGTGGCATGTTAATGCTCAGAGACACTTGGCTCTTGGGAACTTCAGTGAGGCTCTGGCTGAGAAGGAGCAGGAGCTCCTGTTCTGGGAGGGATGAGGAGCCCAGGCTGGCACACAGGGATTACAACCCCAGGCACTGAGTTCTAGCAGGGAAATCCTCTATTTGTGACACAACCCTGAGATCAGATGCACGATAGAGACACATTTACACACGTGAGATCCAAGTACAGCTGGAAAGATGGGAGAAAAGAATTCTGTACCCGTGTAAAAATACAGGTTTCACCATAAAGGTCCTAATTACAGCTTTAATCTGGGCCAAAGTGACCATTTGCTTCTCTGCCCGTGGTCCTGATGGTGAGAATGGCAGGAGAAGGGTCCATTCATGACCAGGAGTCACCCCATCTGCTGCCACCTCTGCTGGCCCTGCTCTGACAGAAGTTCTCTCCAGGATAAGCACAGCAGGGATGAAAACCTGCTCCTTCCCAGCGCTGTCCAAGAGTGAAACCATCTGCAGCAGCAGCAGCAGCCACGGCACAGCCTGGGCTTTAACCTCCTCTGTGCCAAGGGCTCAGCTCAAGGGGCTTTACCCAAGCCTGAGGAGCACGGGAAGGAATGTGACTGCCCACACCAGCAGATGCTTCACTGGCTCAACCTTAGGAGGCTGACTTTAGTTGTAAGGATTCCAAGGCGAGCAGGGATGGAGGATTAGCCCGGTTGCTGATAAGAATCAGTCAAGTGCAACATTTCCAACTGCAGAAGGACTGGACCCAAACCTGAAATGACTGAGGAGGGTGGGTGACCATCAGCACCCCCAGAGCAGCTGAGCAGGGGGTGTGGGTTTGCCAGAATTCAACCCACAGGAGGTCAGAGAATCTCAGAACTCCATTTACTCATGTCTAACTATGCTCATGTACTCGATGCTTGGCCATATTTACACAACAATAGTACACAGGAGAATTCAAGGCTGGAGTACTCAAAACTGTCTGGATTCCTCTTAGATTTGATAAAACATTCATGTTTAGGAAACTTAGGGATGGTTTTGAAAGCACACCTACAATATTTACAGTGTGTTTTTAAAGTGGGGGATAGATGAGATTCCACTTGGTCAGAGGAACTTTCCTTAAAGCTCCACTCTATAAACAAAACCAGGCTAAAGGGAACCCCCAGGCTACAAATCCCATGCAGGACACAATTAATAGAGCTGAGTTTTGAGGAGCTTTTAAAGGCATCTCAACATTTACAAGAAATTCACAAGTTGTTTGTTTGTTTTTAAAATCATTTGTAGAACATTTGTAAACTGTTAGAGAAAGTGCTTGAAATACCCAGATTCTGTTTGCCATCATCCCCACCACAGAAAGGTCACCCAACCTCTTGTGTTAAAGCTTTTCCTCCCCAGGAGGAGAAGAGGGTAAAGCAAATCTGGAGCCTGGGGAGGGCTGGTCTGTCAGGGAGGCAGAGAGAGGGAATATTTGCAGGGCATTGGGTAGCAATAAATCACATTCCTGCTCTCTCTTTTCCCACCTCCTGCTCTTTTGTGGCTGCCCAGCACTGAGAGAGGCTCGAGATGCTCACACTGGGCATCCCCATCACACTCACGTCAGCATTTCCTCCTGGCTCAGCTCAGCCCTCGCATCCCCACGGCTCACTATGGGCTCAAACACAACAGGCAATTTCAGCAGCACAAGCTGCACAGAAATCCCCAAAACATGCAAAAAATGTATTCTTGTCTGTCTTGTACTCCTTAGTTCTGCATTATCATAAAACAATATTGAAATGGATACTCAGCCAGAGGGAAATGGGGATAAATTATTTACAGTGTTTGTTAATTTTACCTGAAGTTGCTCAGCAACTTCCAAATTCATTCAGAAGGAATTAGGTTCCCAAGGCTGCTATAGCTCCCAGCACCTTTAATGTATATTTGGAAGAAAAAAAAGTAAAAATTAAGTATGAGCAGCATCCTGTTAGTCCTGTAATAACCTGCAAGTGCGGGAGAGCAAAGACTAAAAATTAACTCTTCAGAGAGGAGAGAACCACACAGAGTCTTTCCCTGCGATGTCAAAACCAGACCAACAACAGCTTCACTAAGCTGCCAGAAAATGAAAACTGTGTTCCTTCTCTGAGATAACAGGAGTTTCAAGGCTGCTGGAATATGGGCAACATGTTTTCTTAATAGCTGCTCCCAAAGATGGGCAACCCCGGGCAGTGTAAGGGCAGATAAAAGCCCGTGTTCTCGGCAGGGCTCAGCATGTTGACACCAAATGCTTTTGTTCCTGGACAAAATGCAAAGTGCAAGGAACAGAAGGGCAAAACAAGCCCTCAGGACTAAAAGGAGAAGGATTTAAAATGATGAGATCACCCCCCAGTTCAGAACCCAGAGCCCAGTGGCTGCAGCCAGCTCCAGGACTGGGAATGAAGTCACACAGACAGGAACAACTGGGGCCTGCTCTGCATGTTTGAATCCTGTGGGGAAGGGAAAGATAACCGTAGGGAAGCTGGAATTTGATCAATATCTCCTCTCTGCTTGACACAGCTCCAAGGTCTTTCCATTTCCATGGACACAGAGAGCAGACGTGCAACACTCAGCGCCAGTCAACAACGACCAGGCAACAAGTGTTGTGCTGGAAATGTGGCTCTGTGTGAAATAGGGTGCCTTGAACAGAAATCCAGCTCTAAATAAAGAAACAGAGTAGAGATTTGGTGTCAAATGGAAGGTGTTTGCAGACACTCAGTCACTCAGTCTCCAAACACAAAGGTCTCCACGGTTTGTCCCAGCACACCCCATGACAAGCCTCTCCCCATCCCCAACTCCACTATTTATAGGAGCAGACAACCCACAGCCTAAAAACACAGGCATTTTACCCATTATTTAATGTAATCCATCACACACAGAGATACTCAAAACCCCTCTGAGTCTGTACAAACCTGAACCTGAATGCAGGATTGATTCCCAATTTATCACCGAGCACTGACCCAACTTCCACACGCCCTCCAAGACGGACGTGGCTCTGCGACTTCAACTGACCTGACATGTTGAACAGGCATCAGTTTTCCTCCCTGGGAATTAATAGTTGGGTTGTGGCAGCAGCAGCAGGGAGGAGACACAAGAGAACAGGTGACACAGGTGCCCCAGTGCTGTCCAGGGCCAGCAGAACCTCCAAGGGGTATCAAGGGGGGCAGCCAGGGCTGTGGAAGTGCCAACTTCCAGCAAAAAGGACAGAAGTTTGGATTTACCAAATTTTTGGGATACAGCACCCAAAATCCACTCCACCTGCAGTTTGGCAGCCCAAAGCCTGTCCCTGCCCTCAGCATGTGGCACTGACCAAGGGCTCAGCTCTCCAGGGCTGGGGCATCTCAGCTCCTCCTCCAGCTCTTCCTAAACAACCATTTGTGAGCCCAGCATTTACAGCCAGCCAGTGCCTGGAGATTGCTGGGGCTGCACCATTCCCAGCACTGGGAGCATCCCAGAATGGACAGGGCTCTGAGCAACCTGCTCTGGCTGAAGACATCCCTGTTTATTGCAGGAGCTGCACCAGATGAGCTCTAAAGGCCCCTTCCAGCCCAGTTCCAGGATTCCATGCCCCTCACAACATACTGGAACGTGGGCACTCCCTGACACAGCACAGTGTGCCAAAGTAAATAGCAAATCCTTCAGCAATGAAGTGCCCTACAATTTCAGGGAGTTGAAGGAACTCCTCCCCAGAGGAGCACAGCAGGTCTGATTACAGGCTAGAACAAATATTTATCCTGGGAAAGGAACATCTTCCTCGCTGGCTCAGCTCCTCTCTCTACCTGCAGCCACACAAGGAGCCTCCCAAGCAGGTGCCACTCCCTCTCCAGGCTGGAGAGTCCTCATGCGTGGAGAGGGGCTGGAATGCAGAGCTGCCACTGCTGGCAGGGACGTGTGAGCTCCTTCCCCGTGCATGGGCTGGCAAAAAGCAGGGCACATTTCACAGATAAAGGCAGGCTTTGCACCCTGGTTTCAGGGCACAGCAGAACAAGACCCTGTGAGAGGGGCTTTAGAAAAACCCACCACCCCAGACAGAGGGTGCAGATCCTCAGTGGTCAGAGGAGGCTCCTGAAGTGGGAGAGGAGGTTCAAGTTCCAGTTCTCTCCCATTGACTATCAGGCAAGAAGGCTCAGCCGGGTCCCTGCTATCCCAAGGGAATGGCCTGTGCCTAAAGCTGCCTGAGACTGGCCCTAAACAATGCAGAACAAGCTCAGTCCCAGTAATTCTGTGTCTGGTCTGCCTGTTTGTTACCCCAAATGCTTCTCTGGGTCTGGGAAGGGAGCAGGGCAGGCAGTGGCTCTTCCAGGCCAGGGGAATGAACACCAACAACTTCAGCTGTTTCCCTCCTGCTTCAGGCTGGACATTTGGTCAAGAGAAGGTTCTAAGCCATAAACAGCACCCTTCCCCAAAAGCTTCGTTTCTGAAAGACAAACACTCTGCCAGCAGCAGGAAACCCCTTGCCTGGCTCTCCGTGGATGTGCAGCGTGAGTGTGCACAGGAGAGAGGCAAAACCCCTGCCCAAACCCTGGGAAAGGCTCAGGGAACTGCTCAAGGCAGCCAAGGCAAACACCCCCAGCTCCCAGCAAACACCTCACAAGTGACAACACGGTGAATCCCAGGGTGCCTTGGCAGGGTGGGAATTCATAGCGGGGCTGAGGCCACGGCTCCACGTTAGTCCCGAGTTTAGCACATTCCCCTGCCCTGCACCCCCCTCTGCCCACCCGAGGATTCCTGTCTGCCACATCCCACCCACCCGAGTGCCAGGAGAGCAGTGCCAGCCTCTCAGCCTGTTCTGGAGGGGAGGCTGCAGCCCAGACTGCTGAACACCCAGACCCAGCTTTGTCCCAGGCAGCTCCCCTTGGTGCCTCTCCCAAATTCCAGGATATTCCCAAAGCAGCAGCACCGCAAGGCTCGATCCTCAACCACACACCCACTTCTGCAGGGAGCCAGCCAAGCTCCTCTAATCTGATTAGGCCCACTCTCTGTTTGCCATCAGCTCTGCAAGCCCACAGCATCTCCTCCCTGCTCCCACACACATCTGGTCACCAGCATTTCCCTTCCCAAATAAACTCCACAGAGCAAAGCGAAGTTTCTCGGCCTTGGGCTCATTTCTTTACTTCCCACCATCTCAGCACTTCAGCTGCCCCCAAAGCCCATTAAGTGTGGCTGCTCCACATCTGGATATGCCCTGGGAGGTGCAGGAAATGCTCCAGGAGGGATGAGCAGTGCTCAGCCCCTCTGTTGGGCACTGAAGGAGAAACCCCCGAGCCCAGGGCAGCAAAGTCAGCTCAGCTGAGTCCCTGAGTGCCCCGTGGGCAGCCCTGGAAGGACCAGGCTCTTCCTACATCCCCACACAAAGGGACTCGCAGGAATGACCTGCCCAGTCCAGCTCTCAGTCCAACCCCACTGATCCCGGAGCTCTGGCAGCCCCTCGAGTTCAGTGCTGCTCGCCAGGCACTGCCGAGCTCTGCATCACCCACAGTCACAGATTTGCAGGGATTTAACACCTTTCAGGCCTCTTGTCAGCTCTGACCGAGCCTGTGCTCGTGTTCAAAGAGCCCCAGCTCCCCACAGGACGTGATGGAGTGTGGCATTCCTTAGGAAAGCAAAAGGCATGACTATTTTTTTTATGCTTCCTCTCCTTGCATGGCTTCAGGCAACCCATTCTCCTTCTGTTTACCCATCTGTGAGTGTGAGGGAGCCTTTACCTTCCCCACAGCGACAGATGCTCCATGCATTGCAAGGGTGAGACCCTCCCCACGCAGGCAGAAAGCACTTGCACCCTGTCTGAGGGCTGGTGGAACAGCAGGCAGGGAGGCTGGGAATGTGAGATCCCAGCCTGCTCCTCCAGCCAAGTGAAGCAGCTGCATCTGTTCTGGAGCCACAGAGGAGCATTCCCAGTGCTCAGGGCCCAGGCCCCACCACTGCTCACGTCTGACAGAGCTCATTGCAGGGGCTGGGCCTCTTAACAAGCCCCCACCATCATCTGCCTCACCCTCCTCACAACTCAGAGCCTCAATATTCCCAAGTCTGAGCCAAACCTAGCACAAGTCACCCAGTGTCCCTGTCCCCAAAGTCTCCTGCAGCACAGCAGCCTCACTCAGTCCTTGTGGGTTTCCAAGAATACAACATTCCCAGGCAAATGCTTCCCTACACCCCAAGCACTATTTGCTGCGCTCTCCAGGACTGTGGAAACACTTTCCTCCAGAGAGCAGCTGCCATATGGCTATGTAGGCTCAATTAGCACATGCTGACAGTTAGCAAGACACTCAAAAAAAAAAAAATTCAAAGTCTTGGCAAGCCTGAAAAGTTTCTCTATTGATTATGTCATATCACATCCTGTGGTGCTTTAACTTTTGAGGTTTCAGTGCTGGGAAAGAAAGTAATAAACCCAGAGAAGCAGTGGAAGAGATGAAAAGGGAAGGATGGAAGGGCTCTGGAAGGAGGGCAGAGGGTGGGGGGAGCAGCAGGAGACGTGGCAGAGAGAACTGTGCCAGCTCCCCCTGCCAAGGGTGGGCAAAGGCCCTTCACGGAGCAGACGTTTTATTACTCACACATCTCTGACTGCCCAAACTGATCTTGAAGCACTTTGGCATGTCCCAAGGGTCATTAGAGATGACTTCCTCCCTGCATCAATAATGAAACGGCTCTTAACCAAAATTAAACTGGAATGGCTTAACAGCATTTCAAAATTGACAAATCTGAAAGAGCTAATTTCTTATTCCCCTCCTGCCCATACAATGAGGAATGGGAGAAAACGTCAAGGTTTTCTCTCTGAAGTGCTGAAGAATCTTCAGAACTTTGACAGGAGCCAGAAAAGAGCAGAATCCCCTCTCCTGGTAAAGGGCCTGACCCACCTTCAGGGACCCCACGGTGGCAAAGCAAACCCAGGAACGGTGGCTGCTTTTCCCAGGTGGAAAATCGAGTTTTGGGGAGGAACAGGCTCATCCTCTGCTCTTTGCACAGGTGGATTATCCACTGAATTCCTTCTCAGTGGGAAGAGCTCTCGGTTTTGTACCTGATCCCACATGCCATAACTCCGTGCACATTCCACAGGGAGGACCAGCAGGACCCTTGGTCTCCTGGAAAAGGACCATCTGCCCCTGCAGCCACGGCCAGGGGCTCCAAAGCACACAGAGAGGGGCAGAGACCAGCCCTTTCCAAGCCCCTCTGCAGGGCTTAGAAGCCAATTTTCTGGATACAGCCGGAGTTTGGGGATCTGGAGCTCCCAGGCAAAGCTCCCCAGTGCTGTAAGGGTTTCTGAAACATGGTTTAGGTTTTTTGTTGGGATAATAGCCCAAGAAGCACAGCTGATTCTTCTGGGAGAGTCCTGTGCCCTGCACCTCAGCCCAGGAATTCGTGGAATGTGAATTCCGAATTCGTGGGACGGGAAGGGCAGGGAGCAGCTAAACCTGGAGCAGCTGATGCAGCAAGGCAGGACAGACTGGAGTGCTCTGCAGCAGCTCGAGTCTGTCCATTTGTGTTTGACTCACCCTGCAAAAGCAAATGAAGGAAATCACTGCAAAAACCCAGGAGGAATCAAATGCCACCCCAGCGACCTGTGAGGAGCAGTTTCCCCCCTCCAGCTCCACTCCAGTGTTTCCCCGCGGCATCCATTCCAGTGGGGCTCTGACACCAGCCCAGGGCACAGCAAATGTGTCACCTGAGAGCTGTGAGAACAGGACAGTGACAGAAAGGCTTCTCCCTCCTGCCTCTCTTAAACACAGGGAACAAAATGAAAGCATCAAACCAGCCCTTGCACATAAAACCCCAACCTGACCAGGGAAGAGCACAAACCCCCCTGCCTGGTTATTCCCTGCTGATCCTGCAAGGGCCTGGGGAACAAATGCCAGAAGAAATAAGCACTTGGATGTGTGAATGGCCTTATGACAGGACCACTGTGTGCCAGCAGGAAGCAAAGGAGGAATTGGATGGGGGACAGGCACTGCAGCCTTCCAAACAGACCTGCCCCACAGGCGACCACCTGAGCAACCAACACACTCATCTCTGCTGCAAACAAACGTGGGGAATGGAAAAGAGCCTGGAGGGAAACTGTGCCAGCAGCTGAGCCTCCCTCCTTACACAGAGAACTGGGCACTTTGACATGTCACACCCGGAGGTCTCACAGGGGCAGCTTTAGAGGGGGTTGGGTCTCCCTGGGTCCATCTCAGTGCTTAAATAAGGCTCTGGAGAGAGGGACTTCAAAGCCCTGGCTAAGATCAGTATCCCTGTGCAAAGGGGCTGCAAAACTACAAAGACTCAACCACTTGTTGCCCCAGTAATTTAGGAAAATAGTTGGAGACTTGCTGATCAAGCAGCAACAGGGAGCAGTCGGCTGCTCTGCTCCTAAAATCAGAGATCCTCTCAAGCACCCTAGCAGGGCTCAATGCCAGGGGAAGGAGTGGAAGATCAAGGAACAGTCTCACATCTGAAGATGGGGACCAGTGACCCCTTCCAGCTTGGATGAAAGAGCAAAGGGGAGACAATGCTGGCTGCTTGGAGAGGGTTGTGAAAAGAAACCCCTTTCTTAGGTTGGCCAAGCAGGAGGCAGAGCACATTTCCAGAAGGTTCTCAGAAACCTCTGCCCAGCCCGTGGCAAGACCCTCAGCCCTCAGTGCCAGCTGGGAGCCTGCAGGTCACCTCCTGCTGCACTTCTGTCCCCCTCCCCAGCATTCCTCTGGCCAGCAGTCCCCCCTCCCTGATGCTCAGCTCAGGAGGTGCCTGGGGAGAAGCTTCCAGCACATTTGGGTGCACTGGCATGGGGGAAAACTCCCTCAGGGCTGGCATTCAGCATGACAGCAGTAGTCCAGTTATTCCCAGCAATATTCCAGTTGTTCCCACCAACCAGCAGCTCTGGGGAGCTCAGCAGAAGGAGGAGGTGCTGGGTGGTGTCTGTCCCACAGGACAGATCCCAGCCCTCCTGTCAGAGCCAGCCAGAAAGGCTTCACAATGTGGGATCAAACCAGCAGGTTTGGGTGGGATCCATTGTTTCTCTTCCCTGGGACGATGTTAAGTGAGATGTGAGGGGAAAAAATGTTGATTTAAGCAGCACAAACCCCCTTCTATCCTTCTGCATCAATAATTCTGGGATAAACTGAGCTCCTCTGCCAGGCTCAGTTAAATTGTAGTCCTATTCCAGACCTACAGAATTTCCCCAGGCTGATTAAAAGTGAAAGCAGTCTACGAGGTGTATTTTCCTGACACAGAGGGCTCGGGCAGTGTATTTTCTAGGGGGGCAATTATTCCAGCTATTCTCCACACCACCACAAGTCCAACCTCCCAAAGTCTCATAACACAAACGCCACCAAATCCGGCTGATATTAAATATCAGCAGGGCTCCATTATCAGGTTCTGTATCCGAACATGATAATAGCAGCGATTTCTCTTTTATATTAAAGCTGCATCTCTGGAAGAGAATTCCTTCCCTCGGCAACACTGGCAAATGTTAAATACCTGGAATATTTCAGTCCCACATACATTATGGATGAGATTATGATCTGCCAAACAATAACGGGGAAAAACAGGGAGCGACAGAAGATTTGCTTTGGGAAAGATCTCCTCGTGTTCTCAGAGAAAAAGCACAAAATATATTTGGAAAAAGAGACTTGTAATAACATGTGAAGTCACCTCCCACTGGGATGCAAGGACCTGATCTGATAGTCCTGAAAAAATAGAATCCTGCATAGGAAAACATTAAACTAACCCCTGGTTTGGGTACCCACAGTCAGCCCTCACTTGGAAGATGGAAATTCTAAATCTCCTTGTTTTCCCAGTCCTCCCTTGGAAGATGGAAATGATAAATCTTGTTTTCCCAGCCAGGGGAGTTCAGTAAACCAGCATTAGCATCGGGTTTAAATGAGTGTTTACATTGATAAGTAAATTGAAAATTACCTCGCTCGCTGCTTTCCCCACACTAATTCCACATTTCCCTGCAAATATTTACAGAGCTCTAACTCATTCATTAGACTGGATACTTACAAATCATTTGGATACCACCGGTTTCTGTCAACTCCATTTTTCAGCAGGATCTCAGGCATTAAAGGGCAGCAAAGCAGCTGAAACACACCACTGCTTGTCCAGATTCCCAAGGCAGGAAGGTGGTTGGTATTAAAGCTGGAGATTTAACTCCTCCTGGCAGGTTTTGCTGCTGCTGTTTCCCACCTTCCTTCCAAAGCAGCTGCTCCTTCCCATTCTCCTTCCCATCCCTGACCTTTTCCCAGGGTTTGTACCTGGATTTACCAACTGGCCACCCAAACAGGGAACTTGAGGCAACAAACTGAGAAGCAAAGGGAACAGAATGGTTCAGGTGGGCAAAGACCTCCAAGATCATCGGGTCCAACCACAACCCAGCACCACCCCCCTGGTCACCACTAAACTGTGTCCCCAAGTGCCACATCCACAGGCCCTTTGAGCCCTCCCAGGGATGGGGAGCTTTAGAAACCTCTAGGTCTGTCCTAATCCTCCTGAAGCCAGAAGGAAGTGATTTCAAGTCCCACCAGTGTTCTGGAAGATGCTCCTTTGAGGACTTCCAGCCTCTCTCTTCCCTCCTGGAGTAAGGGCAGGATGTCCTTGCTCACCACAAGTAGTGCTTGACTTTTTACATTCTCAGCTCATTGCACCAAGAGCTCTCACACAACCCAGCCCCAGCCCCGACTGCAATCAGGAATTGGAGCCTGCATCAAGCTCCCCACAAACCCTCCAAGCTCAGGGACAGCCTTCGCTGTGGATTACAGAGAGTCCCAGGGGGTAACCCTTGCTCATTTATGAAGTGGTTTCATTTCAGACAATTATCATAAAAATCACAGAACATCCTGAGTTGGAAGGGACCCCCGAGGAGCATCAGTGGCAAATGTTACAGGTGATCTTAAACCCCAAAGGTCAGAGGATCTTTAGCAACACTGCTGAAATGAATAGATTGTGGAATACCAGACCCAGAGTTAGCCTTTCTTTGTGATATAATCTCCATTTCTCAGGGGTAAAAGCACCTCTAAGCATTGAATGTGGGATCAGAAAAGGAAATTATTGCGTCACCACACACCTCATCACAAAGCAGCCTAAAATCTCCCCACTTGTGCCAAACTGGTGCTGGTTTGTGCAAAGGTGAGTTTGAAACCTGTTTGGATCCAATTCTTAAACTTTTGGCCACTTTTAGATAGTCTGGCATGAAGTTAAAGCCCCACAACCTCCCCCCAGCCCTGGAGCAAAGGAGGACAACACCAGGGAAGGGCTGGGATTCCTGCATGGGGAAGGCAGGACATGGCATTGCCCACATTTCTTCTCTGAGAGCCATTTCAAGACCTCTGTAAACTCATTACTGAGGATAAAATACACAAGTTTAGACTCCCCCAAGAATGCTCAGCTTAAAGTTTGCCACAAAGTAAAAGCCAATAATGAAAATCATTTCAAAGGGAGCCCAAAACGTTTGATGGGCACAATAAAACCAGCACAGAAAAGAGCTGTTGACATTTCTTTATGATTCCTTCAGAGCTAAACTTGCAATAGCCATTGATTTTTTGGTTTTGCCCAACTATATATACATTATTTAATGCAACCCAACAGTTCATAAACCAACTTTCTTGTGCTTCTGAAATATTGATGGGTTTAGAAGGTTGAAAACGCCACTGAAAACCTCAATTCCGTATATGAAGCCTAAAATGTTGCAGCTTCATCCATAAAAAAGGGGGAAAAAAGGAATATTTTTCTTAATTGGTGCTCTTTATGGCTTTTAAAAGCTGATGTTTATTGAGCTTCGCTTGTCCCTAAAAATCCCATCATTTCCTTGTATAAAAAGGACTTTTTGTCTTTCCCAAATCTTTCTTACTACAAAAATTTTCACATTAGGCCTTTTTAATTTAGTACCATCACTGCTGCTATGGCCAAAAATCCATTCACTCCAGAGAACACCCCGAGAAAAGTGGGTATAAACAAGGACCCAGCGATCCTCACACACAAGTTGTCAGCTTACACTCTGCATCTCAAAGGCTTTTCCAATATTTCCATATTTTCACAGGAATAGAGATGTTTCTGTGGGGAAGAATTCAACTGTGCTGCTATTTACACCCAAACAACCACTAATATTGCCATATACATATTCAGTTCCAACATCAATATTCATAGCCAGGGCTGCAGCTTTGCCTCCCCTCCCAAACAGCAGAGACTCCCAGGAGGGAGCACAGGCAGAGATTGGAGAGCAGGGAGAGGGGCCCGAGCCCTCCTGGCCCTCCCTGCCATCCCAAACTGCTCCCAGGGCACTTGGGAGCCCCTGGGCAGGGGACTCATTGCATTAAAATAGGAAATATTTGGATTTGAAGACAATCTCCACCCACTGGTACTGCCACATCATTCCTGAATCATTCCTGAAAGGGTTTTCTGCACAGTTTGAGTGTGAGACCAGCACTGAAAATACCCCAAAATTCCACGTGCTGCTAATGCAAACAAGAGGCACAGCTTGTGGTGTCGGCCATGGTGCTTCCAAAGGGCTCCCACCCTGGAACCCGGGGCACAGAGCCTGCAGAGGCACAACTCAGAGGGAAAAGCACCTGAGATTGGTGCATCCAGTGTCTGGAGTGAGAAAGGGGAGGAGGAGCTGAAGTTTCCAACATACCCTGGGTCTCAGCTGCCTCTTCCCCTCCACGATCCACGGGCTGTTCCCACAGAGGGAGTTTCAGAGCAGAGGACAGAGGTCCCAGCCCCTCCTGCCCTGTAAGCTCTGCAATCCCAACAGGAAACACTTGCTGGTCTCCTCAGCAGGATTTCCCTCACCTGGCAAGGGAAATACCTGCTGAAAATCCAACTTTGCATTTAAAGAGATCCCCCCCAGGTCTGTTCCTGCCCAGCACAGCGAGATCTGCCCTGTCTGCTGCCCAGACTCAACTCTGTGCATCAAAGAGGGGCAGAAGCAACAGAGAAAAAAAATCCCAGAGTTTAAGTGAACCTGGGCTAGTGGAAGGTGTCCCTGCCAATGGCAGGGGGTTGGAACTGGGTGATTTTTAATGTCCCTTCCAACCCAAACCATTCTGGCATTCTCTGAGTGGTGGAATCACCATCCCTGACAGGTTTAAAAACAAGCAGATGTGGCACTTCATGACCTGGTTTATGGGCAGGGTGGGACTTGTTGACCTTGGAGGTCTTTTCCAACCTTAAGGATCCCACGATGAGGTCCCTGCTGTGGTGAAATCCCTCCTCCCTCCTTACCCCTTCCTCCCAAAACACAACCAGTGTAAAGGTCCTCTGGACATGGAGCCACTGAGAGGGTTTTCATTTGCTGCCAGCCCTCTCAGCTTTCCTCCCCAAACCTCCTCCTCTCATTTTCCTCCCCCAAAAAAGCTGCTGCACAGCACATCTCATTGCAAATTCAGACATATTACATATCTCTCTATATATTTCCCTGCACTTTTTAAGCTGCCACAGCACAGACAGAGCCTCCCTGATCTCCACTCAGGGCTCCAGAGCTCACAGCTCAACCTTAACAAGGTGTTCACACCAACCAGGCTCTGTGCAGCTCTAACAAGCACCCCTTTATCATGTACATCAGTTAATTTAGCTCTGAACCTCCAGAAGCTGCAGCCCAGACCTGTATTCGTTCATCTACATCTCTATCGACCTGCCTGAGCTGTCATTTCCATTATTTATCAGAGCCCCAGAGTGTGAGCAGAGCTCCACCAAACCCACACTCCACCAGCCTGAGCCTGCCCGGATCTGCTCAGCTCCAGCATCCCAGCTCCGACAGGAGAGGGAAGGCAGCACTGCCAGAACAGCCACCAGGAGCTGCTGGACAGGACAATTCCCTGCCCTTCAGCATTCCAGGGTTTGATGCTTGCAGGGAGAGCAGGGCAGGGCAGGGCAGGGCAGGGCAGGCTGCTGGATGGGGCACTCAGGGTTGTGCTGCTGCTTCTCAAGCCCTGCTACGACGAGCTCTCAGTGAAGATGCACCAGCCAGGGATGGGTTCAGGGCCAGACTCAACCCCAGGGGGGAACATCCAGGGGTGGCCACGACCTGAGCAGCCCCTGGAAACCTGGGCTGGTGAGAAGGGGAGCTGGAAATCCTTCCCAAGGCACTTGCAGATAAACCCTCAACTAATTAATATCAGAATTATTGATGCACAGCAAATATTTTGCCACAAATTTATCTGGAACTCTGTCACCGCTTCACATTTTACAGCATTGATTTATAAATCATTGAACAAACAGGGGCATGTCCAATAAATACTTTATGATTGTTTGCCAACCATTTATCTTACATAATATGATATAAATACATTGCAAATACCACAATGTTTGAGGAGACTGTTTATAAATTACAACTTGCATGTCATCAGCTACAGTTTATAGAAATGTCCCTCCCTTTCCAACAGAAGGAATTTCAAAGGGATCTTCCAACCTGGCCACATTATGAGTTGATGACAAGATGTATTTTGCTCTAAATAATTGCTACATCTATTTTTTAGCCCAGCTAACATCAGTGTATGTGTTAACCTGCCCTCTCTTTCAACCCTAAATCCCAGGAGGATTTGGGAGGAAAATGCTTTCTTTGCCCTCCTTCATCAGCCTCTCAAGATCCGCTGGTTCCTGCTGTTCTGAGCACACCCTTTTAGGGAATGAGAGCCCTTCAGAGCACTGGGGAGTCCAAGGCACTGATTGAAAGTCACGAGCTACTGGAGTTTTTGCCTTATCAACTTGATTTTCCGTGCCTTTTTAATACACCAAATATCACTGGGGGGTGCCAGGGAAGGGGGGGCAGACACAGAGGGCTTCTTTGACTTTGCTGTTTCATTTTGTTTCACTGGAAGCAGAAGTCACTGCTGAGACCAAGGTGCAAAGTGCTGGGCTGAAGGTCCTGTAAAGCTCACACTGAACAGCCAGGAGGGAGCTGAAAGGTGCATTCCCAAGTGCATTCCCAAGTGTATTCCCAAGGTCCTACAGTAAAGCAGCACCCCCCAACTCCAGAAGGGTGAGGATCCCCCTGAGCTCCTGCAATGAGCTGCCCTAGAGGTCACTGCTCCAGCAGGGCCAATTCCAGCCCCTCTGTGCCAAGGGTTCCCAGGGATGCAAGAGGAAGAGCAGCCACTGCCTGCCCAGTCTCACCTCGGCCACTCCTCACTTACTCACACCCGGCACATGCACAAAGTCTCAGCTGCTACTGTGGTTGGAAGGACCCTCTTCCTCTCCTGCCCCATTTTGGAGAATTCCTAGAGAAAATAAAGACAGGAATTACTAAACCAAGCTCGAAGGAGTTTGGCAGCTGATTTGTAGCTACACAGAAAAACTGCCTTACCTGTAGTTCAATCCTGCAAGGAAAATAAACATGAAATTGCATGTGTATTGCTTGGTTAACTGTTAAAGTCATCTAAACAATGCACAGAGTCAGGGTTATAGATAAAGATAATTTCATTCCACCCCCTGCCACTGCCCCAGGTTGCTCCTGGCCTTGGACACCTCCAGGGATCCAGGGGCAGCCACAGCTTCTCGGGGTGTCCTGAAAGGAAAGGGCTGGGTTCTTCTTATTTGCCATTGATAGTTCCACTTGTGAAATGAAGATTTCCCAATCTCTTCTGTCTGGTGAAGAGCAGGCTCTGTGAGCATCAGGAAGAACATTTTCTGCTCTTTCAGGAATCCCTGAAATCTGCTTTTCCTCGTTTTCTGGGGAGCAAGGAAAGATTTTAATCCCTGCCCTTTAACAAGCCCAAACTCCAAGTCAGTCAGAGCCCTCTTTATTGCTCTTCCTGTTATGATGGAGACAGGAATATCAGACAGGTAATTTATTCGTCTTAATTTAAGACAAGGTTCCAGCTTGATGGGCTTAAAGCTCCATCCACATACCCCCCACCCCTTTAGACAGCTTTAAACAAATGTCTGGTGATATTTAAAGGGGCCCAACTGCCCAAATCACCTAAAAATTAATAACTTTCACTACACACTACATTAGACCCTTAAAGCTTCGTGCAGCTTGAAAATATCTATAAAAGCACTCGATTTGCCACATACAATGTGCCAAATTCCTTCAGGGATCTTTTTCCAGTGGGGAGCCCAGATGAAATTGTGTTTATCAATCTTCAGAACACCTCCAATTCATTACAGAAAAGGGCAGCTTTTTCCAGAAGATTCTTAAATCTCAGAACTAAATATTGCCAGCCTGGGCAATAACTCCGAGCAGGATTGGATTGTAGAGGCTCTTGGTTGCAGATCCCCCACCCAGCACAGCAGGACAGGGTCATTGCAGAGCCCCACTGATGATTATGATGATGATGATCATGAACCGCCAGGGGGACAGCCAGCTCACCATTTCACCCAAAGTCTTCAAGGACCTGTTGTTTGATCCCCCAGTTGTTTCTCTGCAGAGCACAAAGTTTGGTTTGAAGGTCAGGAGCTTCTCTGGGAGCTTTGTGACACCAGCACTGAGCAGAGCCCACCGAGGCTGCACCACCAGCCAACCCTCAGGAAGGAGTTCCCTTCATCACCACCCCTGCTGCTGTTTTTTGGGAGGGCAATCCTTGGAGACACAAAAGGCTGCATTTTTTGGGCCTTACCTGGAGATGTGGCGAGTTGCTCCATCCTCCTTTTCAGGGCAGCCACTTCCCTCTCAAGGACTGAGTGAAGAGGAGTAGAAAGACCTTCCCTGAGGAGAATTGGGACATATTTTTAAGCAGAAGTTGTAATATAATCACAGGAGTCCACACTCCCACACTTCAAAACCCAACTCCAAATATAAAACTCGTAACAAGAGACTGGAGATGAATACATCAGTCTTGTCTTTCTGCATTACAGCTGAAGAGCAAGTTTTATATCAAATTTCTAGCCTGCAGCCAGGATAGTTTGAGTTTCACTCTTTGTTAAATGCAGAGTCCCAGATGAGCTTGTGGAGAGCCCTTTTGCTTTGATCCCATTAGCTCAGAACATGCTCCAGTGGCTCCTGCTTTGATCCAGAGCAATCCAGGACACAAATATTGGGCTCCTCAGGACCTTTAGCACTTAAGGAAGGTAGAACTTCATGCCTTCAACACATCCTTGGTGCTTTACCTCCTTAATTGTCAAGAATACAAAGAAAAGTTAGAGGGTTCTCGCCCAAACTGGCATTAGTGGAGAAATAAAAGAAATGCAGCAACATTTGAGGCAGAAACCCAGGAATTGACCCTCAGACTGTGCCCACTGGGTGTGTTTTGTTCTCCTAAGGCAGCACAATTCCCACTGATTGCAAAGAAAATCTGTCATCTCATGCCAGGCCCAAACACCCTCCAAAGCAGTGCTGAAATGAAGTGATTTTGGAACAAGGGAATGAAAAAGGGGAGTTTGTTTAATTTTACCTCCCCTTTCAGCAGCAGAGAGTCCTTCTGCCCAGGCTGTGAGGGAAAGTTGCATTAAAGAAGATTATAAATGGAGTTAAAAAATTAACAGCTCTTCTCCAGTATGCACATGACTCCGGCGGGGAATTTTTTTTAAGGAAAAAGGGGGCTTTTAAAAGGAAAAAAGGTGTTTGTTTGTTTGTTTGATTATTTTTAGGAAAAGCATATACAAACACAATAAGTATTTCTGCTTGGCATTCCCTTCTCTGGTTCTGGCAGGTCCAGAACTGCACCAGGATTATCCAACTGTCTTTAAGGACCCTTAAAATCAAAGCTTTGCCACTCTCACCTTTCAGGAGCAGGGAATGCTGGTCCACTTCGGGTGTTTATTGCACTGTCTCCTCCTGCTGATGTGGAGCCCCAGCAATCGATGGGAGCTCTTCCATTTCCAGCTCACCAGGGCTGGGTCAATGTTTGAAACTCAGTCTGAAAGCAGCCTGTGCTTGGAGCAGCTTTCTCCCTCCCTCTGCAGCCCTGCCAGGGCTGACACATCTCCAGAGCTCTAAAAAGAGCTGGTTCGAAACTCATCACCTGGACCTTCACTCTGTTTTCTTTTCATTTCCCCTCCAACATTGAATTCTAAAGGGGTTCCCTCCGATGGCTCGGGTTGACTCTGCACATCTCCATTTCCCTGCCCACACTGTGCCCATCCAAGTATTTCCCTCCTTGTCTTTCAGAGAAAAAGACCCCAGTTTTCAGGGGAGGAGCACAGAAGAAAATACAATATTGCAGATGTGACCCAAGACTCAGCACTTGTAGAAATGCCTTCCCTTGTGCCACGAGTGTTTCTCACAGAATGCCCAATAGAAATACCTGAAATAATTATGACTTTTTCATGGCCTGAACCCCCTTGTTGTATCATTCACCCCCCAGATCCAAACTCGCCCCGTGTGTGCTGAGTTGGTTCAGCTTCAGCCCAGGGTTTGCACCTGAAAAACCTGCCTTTGCTAAAGGAACAAACTCCAACTTTTACTAAAAAAAAAAGAAATGCTTTCCCTCTCCCCCCTTCCCCCAGGCCCAAAACCACCTCTTGAGCTCTTCTTGGACAACACAAATAAATTGAGCTTCTCCAAACCTCAGAATAATTCCCTGAGCTCCTTGCAAGAGGTGGGCTGGAGGTGGAACAGGGCAGAGCATCATCCCCTCTCTGCACGGGCTCCTGAGTCCCACACCAGAGAAACATTCAAACCATTCAAAGAGCAGCTTGGCTGTGGCGTCCCAACCACAAAATAATATGTTTATTTTTTTCCACCACTTTTGTTGTTGTTGTTGTTGCTGTTGCCGTTGTTGTTGTTGTTGTTGCTGTCATTTTATTGATAAAAACTACACAAAAACTAACTGATCATAATAATTAATTAAAAAAATAAAACCCAAAACCAAACCAAAAAATGTTACACATTCTGCTGTGTTTTAGAAATTGTGTCAGCCAGTGAGTTTCACTAAAAGCTCTTGCTTTAAAAGGTTTTCCTTCTGATCCATTTCAAGCACATCATTTCCATTTTGGTTCCCAAATGTCCACGAATTTTGCTTAGGAAGCCCCACTGGACTGTAAATCCGTTGCAATATTTCCCCTTTTTTTGTTTTTTAGAGCCCAAAAAGTAATTATAGTGTCAACAATGAAGCACAATGAAGATAGGAAAAATCAAAAGCCCCTCCAGAGTGTACAGCCTGTGTCTTAAATGTACATGCACCCAAGTTTCTTGGTTTCTGCTGCATCAATTGCCAATGTCCTTTTGGTTCAACATAAGCTTTAATGCCCATGTCTCAAGTTTGAAAGATTAACACTCGACCGCTAAAAAAAAATAAACCAATCCAAAAGAAAAACCAAAACCAAACCCATAAAAACCAACCCCCCGAACTAAAATAAAGAAAATATATAGTCATCTTTTGTTTGCTTAAAAAGAACAAAAATATTAAACCAATCTTTGTAATAAACACTTACTAAGGAAACAGGGCTGCCCCCCCCCAGCACCTCGCCCTCCCCATCCCCTTGATTTTTACCTGTGGTTCTCCTTCCCTGGAACCGTGCAATGTAGAAAAATCAAATATACAAACAAAACTCTTAATCCATCCCTTTATGTACCTAGAGTGAAATCTATTTTTTTTTCTCCTTTTTTTTTAATAAGAACTCCACAATCTCTCTGTAATATTTACACTGAGGAATCCGTCTGAAAGTTTAAAGCAAAAGAGAATCCTGAAGTGCTCGGCGTGCGCTGGGCATCCCCGGCGCCGAGTCCGCGCTCTCCCCTTCCCTCGGGGTGGGACTGGGGATGGAATGGTGGCTTTGAGCATCCCACCCTGCCTGGCTGGCTCCTGGAGGGTCCGGGCAGGGGGTGCCGAGGAGGAGGAGGAGGAGTGGGAGGAGGAGGAGGGTTAGTTTGGTATCCTCTCGATGTAGATGGCTGGGGCGGCGGAGCGCGCGATGGTGGCGATGAAACTGTGGTCCCGGCTCAGGTCCAGGTTGGAGGTCTCCGCCTGCTCCCGGCCCATGGGGTCGTAGCCCTTGTTCACGTGCAGGGGCTTGTGGGCCTGGCAGTACCCGAGGACAGGCTGGTCGTAGCTGTAGTAGGGTAAGGTCTTCATGTGGTGAGGGACCTGCAGCGGGGAGCGAGAGCAGAGGAGGGCACGGGTCAGTCAGGGCATCATCACACCCATCCCAAGAGAGCCCCGGGGACACCTCACAGGGCTCAGCACCACAAACCTTGGGGGCTTCTCTGCAGCACGTGCAGATGGCTCTGGGACAGGAGTGTTACCTGGAGGGGGTGTTATCCTGGAGAAGAGAAGGGTCTACAGAGACCTCAGAGCCCCTTCCAGTGCCCAAAGGGGCTCCAGGAGAGCTGGAGAGGGACTGGGGACAAGGGATGGAGGGACAGGACA
>JAWWEW010000057.1:1372654-1392841 GCA_035583185.1 Anabacerthia variegaticeps
TGTGGCTGCCCCTGGATCCCTGGAAGTGTCCAAGGCCAGGTTGGACGGGGCTTGGAGCACCCTGGGCTGGTGGAAGGGGTCCCTGCCCATGGCAGGGTGGAGTGAGATGATCTTTGAGGTCCTTGCCCCCCCAAACCATTCCATGACTCCATGATCTGTGCCACGGATCCCCCGTGGGGATGGACCTTCCACTGGCAGTGCTGACACTGGGGCAGAGGGAGCTGCTGGCCCTCTCCGTGGCTCTTTGTGGGCAGATGTTCAGAGTGCCCTGAGGGCTGAATTCCCACTCTTTTGGGCAGCCCAGCTCTGAAGAGCAAACCAAAAGGTTTGTGCCACCAGCAGCTTTCACAAAGCAGCCCCTCTTGCCCCGCCTGGGAAGGGGCTGAGCGTTTCCACAGAGCTCAGAGCGTGTCCAGGGAGCGGCACAGCTGGCTCTGAGCACAGCTGGAATGCTCTCCATTCCTGCCCCGGCAAAGCTGCTCACCCAAGGTCATGATCTCCAGGGTTCTTTATCTTCCAACCTCACCAAGATAAACATTATCAAAGCAGCTCAATTGCTGCTGCCAGAGTAGAGCAGACCCACACCTTGTACAGAGGGATTTCAAACCACTGCCAGATCTCTCCTGAATCCCATCTCTTCTTTATGTAAAGCCACAGAAACTGCAAGCCCCCCACCTTCCTTTCTTCCCCCATAAATATTCTATGCTTGCAAATGTTAATCCTACAACTAAATATGATTTATGGCAAACATCAGATACAGATCTTTGCAGATAATTTTATCATCTGCAAGAGATGAGCTGAACAAGTAGAAAGAAATATGCTCGTAGGGAAAAAAACCACACACTGCAGGAGAGTTTATTCTAACGCTGCCACAAAACCTGAGCTCATTATAGCTGGAGAAATCCTACACATAATCCAATCCTGGAACAAATGCCTTTTTATTTGCCAGGCTGAACTTTAAGTGAAAACTACAGAGCTAATTTCTCACAAATTTTCATTACATGAAGCACTTCATTCAAAAAAGGCACGGAAAGAGCAAAGGTATTAGGAGCAATTCTAAGTTCTGCATGGTCAGAGTTCCTCCTGCACGTGGATCCCCCAGCAGTTTGAGTCCTGCAGAACTCTGGAGACATCCCAGAATTCTTCCACGAGCTGGAATTCAGCAGGAAACCTCCTTTTATAGAATCTCTCTTGTTCTCATTTCCAAGTCAGGGCCGTGGATGGAGGGAAGGTGGATGTTCTTTACCAGTGTGACAACTAAAATAAACCAGGAGCATCATCGGGCAGGTGCAGGTTAATTTGGAGAAAGCATTTCTAGGAGAACCAGGCCCAGCAATGGGTTCTCAGACCCCTCTTTTGGGTCTGAGATTTCTCTAAGGGAAATGTGAAAAATAAACGTGAAACACTGTAAGAAGTGTCATCCTTGAGGTGCCCCCAGAAAGGCAGAAATGCCACCAGCTCCTTCCACCCTGGACAGTTCTCGTGATGCCTCTGGAACCAGGAAAACAACCACATGAGCAATTCAAACATTCCTGGTCCTCTCCTCCCCTGCAACATGACTTGGAATGTTCAGGAAGATGTGAGGGATTGTTTTTTGTTTATTCTGAGGTGACCACATGTGACACCTGAGCCCACAAAAGCAGCATCCTCTGCACGGTGTCCTGCCCTGTCCCCTCCATCCCACTCTGCTCCACCAACCACAGCCCCGTGGGCTGCCAAACTCCTCCAATTCAGCTCTGGAAAGAGTTCAATTGGAAACGAAGACAAGGAGTTGATCATATGGAAACATAACATATGCAAAACAAACCTCTTTCTTTTGGACAATTTGTCATAACTTATGACTCAGCTCTTGGCTTCCTGTGCTCACTCACAGCTACACCCCGTGCCACGGGTGGGTGCTCAGGGTGGGACACGGATCACACAGTCATGGCATGGTTTGGGTTGGAAGGGACCTTAAAGACCAGCTCATCACAGCCCTGCCATGGGGCTCATTCTGTGGGCACTGATTCTATTGTTCCATGCAATGTTGCAGACAGTTAATTGAGTTAATGAATTAATCCCTGCTCGGAAGAAAACCTGGGGATGTGACAGGACAACCACCTCTGCCTTGCAGGAGACACATTTTCCTTTGAAAAAATAAAAACCGAAGCATAAATATTCTTGGGTAGTTGAACATTATCTGGTTTCACATTTGCTGGTAGCCTGTAATCCAGGTAACCTGATTTATGTGGAGATGCTTGCCTGGTTAATGATTACACGATTAAATTACACGCAACTTCAGAACTTGTCCATATGTAGTGGAAACTCGGAGCTTAAAAAATATGGCAGCTATGTTTTCTCATTAGTGCTAATATTTAGTTTCAGAACACCATGACTTCATTGGCGAATTAACATCATGGCTGTTGATAAATCAAATTCAGAGTTCATTTTCAAGCCCATCATAATTTAGAGCAAAAATAAGCAAGATGTACTACGGTGGCGCTGCGATCAGTGGAGCACACGCCTCACCTCAGAGACACATTGATCAGGCACATTAGGCACAGAGAGCTGGTATAAACAATTTCAGGGCATTTCACACTGCTGAAAAATCACAGGCAACAGCCCTGGAATATCCCTTTGGAGCCAGCTCAGGAAAACATTCCTGCTCAGGAAAATGCCCCATCAAAGCCATTGCAGGGACAAGCGCAGGCACTGAGGTTGGTGCTGAAATAAGAAGGGGTCTGTGTTTTCTGCCTCCAGCTGGAACAAGTACAGAAGAGCCTGGCTGCTGTTTGAAGCAGGCCTTTTGTTCTGCCGTCCCTATTTCCTCAGGTGTTTCTCTATTGACAAAAACTTCAAACCCTTGTTTACCAAACCCCTTCGGTGTGGGAGGGCTCAGTCATGGGGGGATGAGGGGACATGAGCACAGCTGTCACTGAGGTTGGGTGTGTGACACCTGAGCAGCTCAGCAGAACTGTCAGCCTGATTTTCAGGTGCTCTTCAAACTCCTTAATTAGCCCCGGGTTTCTGAGGGTTCCCACATCCCATTGGGATGTTGGGCACAAAGCGTCGAGCAAGAGCCTTTCGGTGGCTTGAGTTGTAGGTGCAATTCCCCCAGTCAACCTCCTGCAGTTTCACATCCCATTTCCTTCCCACTGCAGCCCAAACCCACAGCTTTGCCTCCTCTGTCTTATTTCTTCCCCAGTCAGACTGGAGAGGAGAGGAGGTGGCAGCCCCAGTCCGTAGGAAAGGTCCCACCTTTCCTGAGCCCACTGCCCCAAAATCATTGACAGCACAAGAAACTCCATCAATGCCCCAGTTTGCTGGAAGAAATCCAGGGCATCCTGCTGGGCATCCCCCAGGGGCTGGTGCTCCACAGGGATATGTCAGTTCCTCATGCACACACACAGACCAACTTGAATATATGTTCTTAAGTCCAAGTTCTGTGTAAAGTTAAACTTCTTCAATACATGGAATGGAAACCTTTCTCTTATAAAAATCTGACATGGAGATAAAAGGTTGTTTGGCAGGTCTCAGACCATGCCCTGATAAAAGAGTTGGTGTCAGTGGAAATTTGGAGCCGAAATTCTACATAGGACTGACAAATGGATCCTTCATCTTACTCAATTCTTGTATTTCTGGCTGGGAAATAGGATCCCAAAACTGACAGAGACTGTCAGAAGAGAGGTCAGCATGAAAAATGGAGAGAAACACAGAGAGGAGACACAGGACAGCCATGAGTTACTGCTCCATGTCCTAGCAAAGATCTATTTATAGTTCATAAAAAGCTGACTGATAATTAATAACTCCAGGAATTAAACAAACATCACTGTATTAGATAAGATTAGAAGCATATTAACCTAAAAAATTATGTGTCATGTTAATAAGCAGGTTGAGGGGCTGTACAATACCTTACAAAATTGACTGATTGAATATAAACCAAACCAAAATACAGTTCCTCATTTGTGATTTGGGATGAAAATATTCCCCAACTTTTAAACCATTTATCAGCTACACAGGGTGCACTAAGGAGGGAGTTTTGTGATTTATTTGGTCATCCCTGCCGAGTGCATTTCATGTTTTAAACCCCTGTGAAACATCCCCCTGTCAGTTCCACTGACACTGTGAACTGGATTTGAAGCTTCCCTTCCCTTCCTACTGATAACTTCCTAATCCTTCTATCCAATCACACAAATGCCTTTCCCTTTAAAGCAGAACCTCTCCACGGACTCTTTAACTAAGTGTGTTTTTCTAGAGATCAGGAAAAAAAATCATGCACACCCCACTGCTCCCTCTATGGGCAGATTTGATCTTTCAATCAGGAAACGAAAAGGTTTCCCTAAAGGAAACTCCCAGAAAGAAGAAAAAAGTCTTCTAAGCCTTGTTATTGTTCCTTGGGCAAACTATTTCTTTTAAACTGCTTGATGTGTTTTTTATGGCATGTCTGGCTCCTGACAAAAAAGCCCCACTGATGAAAAACTTCCAGGGAGATTCACAGGAACCTTTGATTTTCCGCTGTGGAGGGCTAATAAAATAAACAAACTATCCAGATATTCTAATTGGAAAGCCATTAATATTACTCTCAGTGCCAGTAGGATCATTTCCTATAGAATCCAGCAGGGATGGGAGCCTGGTGGTTCAAAAAACAGCTTTTCCACAGCTTAGGGACACCAGATTAGTCCTTCAAAGGGGATGCAGTTGGAGCAGTCACCCACCCAGATGCCAGAGAATCCCCTTGGGAGCCTCTGACCATCTTTGGGGGCCTGAACACACAGACCTTCAAACGGGAGTCGCTTTTAAGGCAGCTCAGCTTTCATTTAGACACTTCAAGCTGTGTTTTCCCCAGGAATTTCTGCTCCCTTTTCACCCCCTCAGAGCTGCAGAGAGGGGGTTGTTTGGAGTGGCTCTCCCAGGCCAAGCCCAGGGTCCCTCCAGCCCAAGGGATCACGAAGAGAGAGCAGAGCACAGACCAACAACCCCAGCCCGCTGAATTCCTGCCCCTTCAGACCCCAAATTCCACAGAGGTATTTCAGAGCCTCCCAGGCCCTGGGTCCAGAGCAGCATGTGGGGAGCAGAGCAAATTTTGTCTGTCCAAAGGGAATTATGACAGCAAAGGCAAAGGTGGAGCTGCTCCTCCATGCAGTGCCCACGAAGGAGGCACCTGGTCCCTCCAGCCCTGCCAGACACAGGACAGGCGTTCAGATGAACATCTGACAACGCTGCTGCCACGGTGACAAACGAAGGCATGGGAGAATGAGGGAAATAAGGCTTTGCCTCATATTAAAACACTGCTTTTCATTAGAGCTGCTGAGAATTTACAGCTGCAAAAGACCTCTCCCGAAATTGATGGCTTCTTCAAAGATTTTTAAATACTGTTCAAAGTTGTACATTGATTTTGTACATCAAGAGAACAAAACTGTGTTTCCTAAAGTGGGAGAAACGTGACTCAAATTGCACAATATTTTGTCCTAAAGACATGAGAAGGTATAAACAAAGCAACATGAGGGCTGGTGATTAAACCCACACCAGTGTGCGAAGAAAGGGATAAAAGAAATGGAAATTTTCCCTTCTATTTTAGCTCCTTATACAATACCCAAAAGGTTTTGGCTGGAGCCAGAGCAGTTTCAACCCATTTTGAATAAAAGAAAGCTTAGAGCCACATTTTAATTGGCACTAATTCCATTTAATATTGAATATTTAATATTAAATATACAGATAACATCCAGGCCCTGCACCCCACCAAGCTCTAAGATGACAAAGGCCTTCTCTGCCATCATTTAAAATCCAATGCTCACCACCAGCCTCAGAGAGCAGGTAATTTGTTGTGGTTTTCAGTCTCCCCGAGGGGTCCTTCCCCACAGAAAATGGGGTGTCAGAGCAAACAGTGACTGGCAGAAAACATGCAGGAGATGCTGCCGTTGGTTCACCTGAGCTGGGATCACCTGTCAGCACCCAGAGCTGGGGGGAGTGGCAGGCAGGAGGGCAGGGCAGGCAGGGCAGGCTCCCAAACCCCGGGAGGAAATCAATAACCCACGGGGGCTCGTGCTTCAGTCACGTTCTATAGGATTCCTGTACATCAGAGAGCAAGTGAGCAGAAAATTAATGCAAGGGTGTCCAGCATTGCAGGCAAGGACATTTCCCAATGAGGGAATTATTTTTTAATACTTTACGGAGAACAAATGACTTTTTCCTTCCTATAGGCAAGTGTTACAACATGCAGGGGAATCATTGGAAAGGCATGTTTAGAATCCCTGAGCAAACTGGAAGATGGGTTAGGAAATATCCTCGGTTTAGCAATCTCTGCTGCTGCAAAACCGAGCGGATCAATTCAATTACTGCATGAAAGCAAAAACAATGGGAATTATTATTGAGCAATAGTAGTTCAGGGACACTTTTAAAGCAGAAAGGATGTCTGGATGACACTAAAGGAAAAAAACCAGCAACAAACAAACCACACGTTAATCCTCCAAACAGCCCCTGTGCAACCTGAGAGGAGAGAGCAGCAGCAGCACAGGAAAAGCACCGAAAACCCAGAAACTCGGGGTTAGTGGCCAACCCAGAGCCAGCTCTGCTGCCAGGGAAGCTGTGGCTGCCCCAGCCCTGGGAGGATTCCAGGTCAGGCTGGATGGTCCTTGGAGCAACCTGGGGCAGTGGAAGGTGTCCCTGCCCAGGGCAGGGGATGGGATGGATGGACTTTGAGGTCCCTTCCAACCCAAACCATGAACCCTCTGAGAACTGGCACAGCAAGAACACAGTCAGGATGGTGAAGACGTAAAGGAAAGATGCTCCAACCTGTCTGTTCCCCGTGGAGATGGAAACCAGCAGGTCTTCTCCATTCTGTCCCATTTCTAAGGGCTCCCAGCGAGCTGCTGCAGACACTGGCTCAGGACAGAGCAGCTCTGGGACTGCTCCGTGCCAGGACCCCTTGGGCTGGGAGCCAAAGCTGGCATTGCCAGCACAAGGATCGGGATGTGGAAATGTGCCCAAAGCCCGGGACTGGCTCTGGAAAGCATCGAGTTCAGCCTGCAAAGAGCCTTGTGAGCAGAGCTGAGCGCTCTTGGCTGCAGCCAGGAGAGGGCTGCAGAGCTCCTGCACTGCACAGCTCACACACTGCGGGCTCAGGGCTCCAGGAGAGCCCAACCAGCCCGGGTCCTGCCTCCCCTGGCACAGCCAACACCAATGCCCAGGAGCAGCTGCTGCCCACTGGGGCTGTTTCGGTGCTTCACACAGCTCTGGTGGGGGCAAAGCAGAAGAGCCAGGGTCAAAGGATCCTGCTGGGAAAGAAGCCCTCTTGGAGCTGGTTTGCCACCAAAGGGGCAGCTCTCAGAAATCCCTGCAGGTGCCATCAGTGAGAACCAGCCTGCCCGAACAACCCCCAGCCAGCCAAGCATAAACCAAAGCGGTTCCAGCTCCTGTGACATTTTTAAAGCCTGTTCTGTTTGGGAAAGGCAATGCCAGTGTGTCCAAAGGGATTGGCAAGCAGGGGAGTAATTTCACTTTTGCAGTGTGTGGCATTACCTTGGTGGAACTTCAACACCCTTCAGTGTGGGATCATGGAATGGTTTGGGTTGGAAACAACCTTAAAGCTGCTTGGGCAGAACTGCAGCCAGTTCATGTTTCAGCCTGGATTGTTCAAAATCACTGAAATGCAGAATGGTTTGGGTTGGAAGGGATCCTAAAGCTCATCTCATTCCACTCCCTGCCATGGGCAGGGACACCTTCCACTAGAACAGGTGGCTCCAAGCCCTGTCCAAGCTGGCCTTGGGCACTTCCAGGGATGGGGCAGCCACTGGCCAACCTGCTCCAGTGGCTCACCATCCTCTCAAGGACCATTTCCATCCCTTTGATGGTTCCACACCCACTGCAGACACCTGGAACAGACACCCAGTGCCCAGGTCACCTGTGAGATCCAGATGACATCATGGCCAGACCCCAAACTACACAAGGGTGAAACACACTGGGACAAGAAACAGAAGAAGATAAATAAACCTCTCCTAATCGAAAATCTGCTGTTTATGTGCAGTGCCCAGAGGCCACCACGAGGGCTGAAGCTGCAAAGGGTGGCACCCAAGGCTCGTGAGCTCAGTGAGAGTCCTTGCCCTGAAGAGCTTGTTCTCCAGACAGGCATGACAGATGAAGGGTGGGAGAAAGGCAAATAGCAAACAAGAAAAAGATCTTGAAACTGATGCACAGATTGAGAGACAGATTTTTCCACAAGCTAAATACATGAATACAGATCTTTTATCCCCAAATGACTCTCCTTGTCATGTGGCCACAGTGACTGTGTGTGTTTGTAAGTGATACAGCCCAGCATGAGCAAATCTGCAGAGCCCAGGACTCGGTGTTGGGTACACAGTGTCCACAGCATCCACATTTTGGAGGATTTACATCCAACAAGCTCCAGCCTGGCCCTACAGACTCTCAGAGCAGATCTGGTTTAGCTTAATCTCAAAAGGATTCGGCCTCTGCTCTGTGATGGACATCAATGCAAGCACATTAAGAGAGGACAATGTTGAGACCTGAACTGAACACCAGTGTAAATCCTTCAGGGGGCAGGGAAGGGATTCAGCTCCCTAATGTCCCCAGACAGCAGAGGACAGTCCAAATCTCCCAGGTTAAAGCTGGTTTTGAATTTGACACCGTGGTTTAAGGGGATGTCACAAACCCCCATGCAAGGGATTTGCCTATTCCTACCTTGAAGAGCCCTCCATTTCCATGCAGTCCATCCAAAACCAACCAAGCCTTAAAACCAGAGCCTTGCAGGTCACCTGGTCTAGTGGAAGGTGTCCCTGCCCGTGGCAGGCAGTTGAACTCCATGGTCCTTCAAGTCCCTTCCAACCCAAACCATTCCAAGATTCCATGATCCCACGATTCCATGATTCCAAGATTCCGAGATTCCATGATTCCATGATTCCAAGAGTCCAAGATTCCATGATCCCTGGCAGAGCACTGTGGCTGCCACTGCCCTGGGGACACCTCAGACCCCTCTGCTCTTCACTCCCAGCTAAGAAGAGAACAAAGGTGCCATTGTGACTCCAGGGCACTCCCTGCTGAGGGGACACAGAGGAAGGCTGAACAAATGATCCCACAGGAACTGCAGCAGGAAAGAGGCAAAAGATTGTGGAAAAGACATTGGATTTCTCTTGCACTCAGCTCCCCTCTCAAGATCACAGAGCACACTCCTGAGAACAAAGTCACTTCCAGGGCTTTCGCTGCCATCGGTGAAACTCTCCAAGAAGCAGAAGGGTCAGCTCCAGTGTGAGCTGCCCCAGGGTCTCTGGAAGGGAAAGTATCTCTGAGAATGTTTTCAGGCTCACCAGAGGCCTGGCCAGGCTTCCTGAAATCCAGAGCACACGCTTACAGACACACTCCTTATCTGCCATCTGCCCCCCAAGCAGGATGGAGCAGATGAGAGAGAGCAAGAGGTGGATGGAGATTAATGTGGAATACAAAGAGGCAATTTATCTCCATGATCCCAGCTCTGTGAAAAGAGCATAAAGCACTGGATGTTTCTACATATCTTTTAATATTACACATAATAGTGTTTCCCCATCACCAACAGAATGGATTCATGAGATTATTGGGTATTTCAGAAGCCAAATGAGCACTCCACACTGGTGGAATGTGTTATGCCTGACAATCAGAAATAATTCAGGCTTGTATATTACAAGATTACCACAAATGTACATTCCACAGAGTAGAACATGCTAATAACACTAATAAATAAAACTTGGACAGTAACACTAATAAAGCATGACCTGAAGAGTGTTAAAGACCCACAGCAAAGAGTTCCTACCCACATCACAGTTCCTCCCAAAGACCAAGGGAACAGAAGCAGGGGTGGGAGGGGTCAGCCCAACACCAGCCTCTGGATCTTGGGCTCCAAGATAAGCCCACCTGAGATCTGCCTCCCAAATGACCACCCAGCATCAGACCCACTACAACCAACCACAGTAACTATTCACACCTCAATGCACCCCTGTGCCTGCTTCGTGCTGTCCTCTCAAAACAGAGCGAGTGCTGCATTTCTACATTAATGAAATATTTACATGGAGGTTCTGGCCACTGGTGTTTTTCTCCTGGTGACTCATTCCTGCAGGCACAGCCCTTCCAGGCTCTTTCTGCTCCAGTGCATCTTGCCCATGGCCTTTGAGGTCGTGGTGACGTGAACCCACCCCATGAAGAATCTCACCCTCGGGCAGCTCTGGCTGTTTCTCTCCCTGCCAGCTGCCAGGACCCAGCAGCAGGAGAACCAGCCCCAGTGTATTTCATAGAGATGGTGCAAAGTGCCTGAATAATTCTTTCATTTCTTTAACATTTGGGCATTTCCTTAACCCATGAGTTTTCTACTGGAGTTTGGCTCAAGCCAATGCCAATTTAATACTTAGATGCTCTGCTGTGTGATATGGCCCAAACACAGTCACATAAGGACCATTGGTAAAAGGCTTTCTGGGCCTTTATAAAAGGGGGTTTTAGAACTCTCAGAATCTTCAAACCTTGCCCCAATGTTGCAGATCAAGAGTCATTAAAATAAATGGAAGATGGAGCCAGAGCGGGGGTCGGGCTCTGCTCCCAGGGAACAAGGGACTGGATGAGAAGAGATGGCCTCAAGGTGCCCCAGGGGAGGGTCAGGTGGGATATTGGGGAAATTTTTTCATGGAAAGGGCTGTAAAGCATTGGAACAGGCTGTGCAGGGCAGTGGTGGAATCCCCATCTGTGGGAGTGCACGAAACACTGGTGGATGTGGCACTTGAGGTGGCCCTGGTGGTGGTGGGTTCACTGCTGGGCTTCATGGTCTTAAAGGTCTTTTCCAACCTTATCAATTCCAGGATTCCATTTAAGCATGCATTAGTTTCCCAGTAATTATTGGGTTTCCCTCCTTATTCCATACCCTGGAACAAAGCACATCAAAACACAAGAGCAATCAGAAGCACCAACCCCTGCAGGGATCACAGGCAGGTATTTACTCCCTGAGGAGGAGCCTCAGAGCCTTCATGTCTGTGTTGTAAGGACACCACCGAGGTGCAACAAGGACTCGTGAGTGATAGTAGTGCTGGACAATGGTTGACATGGTTACCCTTTTCCTCTTTGTGTGCAGGTGTGTAGGAAGTTCAGCTTCAAAACCTGCCCACGATACAGCACAATGAGATGCAGTCTCTCCCTATTCCCATGGAAAAAAGGCTGTGCCATTGCCAGACTTGGTGCCCTTTGAAAGCAGAACGGCCCTGCCATCAAAGCTCCCAGCACTGCTCCACAATACTTATTCACTGGGGCTTTGTGGTCAGGAACTAGAACACTTTTATGAAGTTCTAAGGGGAAAAAAATTATCTCCTGACAATGAGTCTCTTGTAGTAAGTGCTGGAAATAATGAACAGCTGCAGTGCTGCCTTCGGAAGGTGAAGTGAAGGAAAGGCACCTTAATGTGCATTTAAAGCAGGAACGGGTCAGGCTCCAAGATGTTTATTGGGCATAATGGAAACATTCAGTTGTCAAAGGAAACATTAAAAAAAAATTGACAGACTTAGGTAGGAAGCATTATTTAAACACATATTTATCTATCAGAAAGCAAACAGCTGCAGATTAGAGGGGAGGGTGATCAACCATGGCTCCGTTGGAGCCTCCTCCATATGGTTGGGGGCTGACAAATGAGGGCGTGAGCTCCTAGGGCTGTTTTCCTCCCTTTTGCCAAGGTATCAATACAAGAGGAATACAATCCAGTACGTCTTTCCTCACCAGATGTCCTTCACCCAGGGCTCTGCTGCCACTCCCTCACACGAATGAGTATTCACTCCATGCCCAGCCCCAGCGAGGGCACAGCACAGAACCTGCTCTCCCCCACCACCCACGCTCCACAACCAACCAGTAATTGTAAAAAAACAACAATTATTTGTATAAAAACAACGCCAAAAAACACATTCAGGGAAGAACCTTGTCCCATCCAACCCTCTCTGTGAAAACAAATGTCTGCTCACCCCGACCCCCCTTTGTGTTGTGTTTACCCAAGTCAGGGAATGTGGATATGTTAATATGTTAATATAATTAGTATAGTCAGGGAATCATTATTCTGTTGTCTGGCAAACTAATTCCATGGCAATTCCAGCTTGTGCTGGATTATTTTGATTAAATAAATCTCCAGCTCGATCTAAGCAGCACTGAGAGTCCAGAACAAGGTTGGGGCCCATTTGCTGAAAGCCCACAGACACCTCTCTGCTGTCCCTGAAGGGCTGACAGGGGAAAAGGCACGGGGAGATTACTGGGGTTTTTAGAGACCTGTGAGCTGAGGCTTTTTGACAGCAAGGACCTTCCTTTATAGAGCTGCAACCAGCTGATAGTCGTGGAAAACATTACAGAATTCATCCCATCTCCCCCAGTAATGTCCCTTCCTAGGTCAGGGATGTTCATTTACCATCCCCTTTCATGGAGGGCTTTTCATACCTCTCATCTTCCTATGGCTTCTCTCTCACTGTTTCCCAGATCCCCTAAAGCTGCTTTGAGATGGGGCAGCCAGAACTGCAGGAAACACTCACATGGAGGGAGCAGGAAGGAATAATGATGTTTGCTGTTTTATGCTCAACTTTTCTATTTCTATCCATTTATTTGCTTTTCTGATCACCACTGAGCTGTTTTCAGAGAACTGTTCCCTATTCCAACATCTCCTTGAGCAGCAGCTCTGAACTCTGTGTAGTTTTTAAGAGCCCTATTAAATTTTTTTTATTTTCTCCTCTTTTATGACTCAGTGCCTGCCACAAACAGAGACACACCCCCAGCTGTGAGTGTAGCAATTTATATTCCAACACTCACAGAGTTTTCCAGTTGCTCCAGGAGTCCAGGATTCTGGCTGGTTGTTTCCACCACACATCAGCACTGATTTCCAGCTTGGACTGGATACAGCACTTCGTATGGACTCATGGAATAATTTTGGTTGGCAAAGCCCTCTAAGATTATCAAATCAAACCACTCCCCAGCACTGCCAAGGCTCCCAGTAACCCATGTCCCCAAGTGCCACATCCACAGGGCTGTAAAGCAGAGCTTCAGCACTTTCCCCACTGCTCTCCAATCTCTTTTTACCATCCACAACGAGTCTCGGTGCATTTCTCTGTTCTTTGCCATGGAAACGTGGTCTTGGTTTCCCAGAGCTGATTTTTAATATTGTTTATTGAATGCAAAACCCCATGGAAAGGGTGTTCATCCTAAATCCCAGGCCTTTTCATCAGCATTCCATAGACATTTCCTTGTAAACTGGGTGATGAAATGGGAGGTTGGGTGAGTAATGAAGGGCTTGGTGTGTGCTGGCCCCATTATCCCCATAGCCAAAGTGTTGTAAACAGGATTATGCAATGGGACACGAAATTTGGAGCTGTTTTTAGCTGTGCTGCCCAGCCCTGACTCCAGGAGGGTTCTGGGAGGGGCTGGAGCCCAGCAGCACAGACCTGGGCTGGACCTTCAAAGGCAGGTTCAGCTCATTGCCCCTTCCTGCCTCCCACAAAAACCTGCTCTCTGTTCATTTGGGCTCTTTGATGTTCCCAAACCCCAGAGCTGCCCCCCACACCTTTCCCTGTGTGCCCAGGCCCCCTCAGAGCCCCTTCCCACGTCTCTACCCCACATCAGCACTCTCTCCTCTTTCACTCCACAACCATTTTGGCAAAGCTTTGAATCCAGAACTTGGGAGCAATCTTCTTCCAGCCTGAGCTTGATCCAAACTCAAACCAAAGCAAAAGGAGCAAAGTAACTGCAGCCCCAACCCCCTCAACGACCCTGGAAGGAGCTTTGGGGTTGAGACACTAATGGAGATGGGCAGAACTTAATGCAAGTGGAACAGAATGAATTAAAGGCTTTCTGAAGGCTGATATCCATGGATATTGCACTTTTCAACACAGGTTTTACCTACCTGCTGCTCAATTTAATGGAGATTTAACCTGGATTCCTTAGCCAGGCAAGGAAAGCTCCCACTGGAAAACTTTGGCTGGAAAATACGTTTAAATGAGGCAAAACAATACCAGTTTGGTGCTCTTGAAGTTTTACTGGGCATTTCCAGGGAATTCCTGCTCTTCTGGAGCTAGAGCTGGCAAACAAACAGTTCCTTATATCTATCCTTAGTTCATTTATTATAGAGATGGGAAATATGTTTTTCAGGAAATCAAAACAAACTAGTCACCTATTTCAACCTCTGGAAAAGTTACTGCCACCATTAGGAACTCACAGCCTCTTCCAGGTAAACATGAGCAGTACAGAAAAATGTGCAGCAACATTACTTTTGGAATATCAGCATTATCTTTTCAGAACTCCTGGGAAACTAAAGTGAGCAGGATGAAATTTTGAAAATTCAAAGGCATTTTGAATGGGACTTCTTGCTCCGAACCATGAAAGGGTTTAGTAATTCCTGCTGAAGTCTGGAACGGTCTGGGAGCAGCACAATGAGCTGCTCTGAGGAGCAGCCACAACAGAACCACTACAATGAGTTACAGATGTCAGGACACATCACACAACCTGAAATCAAAGATAAGAGGCCACGACATTCTCCTGTCAATGAGGAATTGTTCCCCAGGGAATATGAACACAAAGGGAGCTCCTGTCTCCCCTGGAGGATGGTCTTACCCACAGGGCCTCCTACACCTCAACCCCCTCTCTAAGATCTGCTGATTTGGGATTGTATTCTGCAAACAGAGGGATGTGAAGCCTTTCCTTTCTACCCCGCTGGGAATTCTGCAGTGCACAAACAGCCTGATAGAGACAAAAACTGCCAGGCACTGCTCCGGGTCTTTGTTTTCTGCCGTGGCTGCATCAAAGTCCTCCATTCCTGCTATGCAGTCAGCAGATTTCCGTGCTGTTTACCAACTGTTGGAGCAGGGATGTTCCAAAGGCAACAACCAGCAGAACTGCTGCTCCTCTCTGGACCAGCTCCCGAGGAAAGGCTTTCTCTGTGGGGATGAGGAGCCAAAAGCACACTTGGAGAGGCAGCACAGAGTGGGAGGAGGAGAACAAAGCCCAAGCACAGTTCCAGGAGCAGTGGGAGCCCTGGGCTCCTGGGGAGGGACATGGAGCAGCAGGACCATCTCCAGGCTGCCAGCAGCTCCTTCCAGCCTTGCCCAGCGAGGGGAGGGCACAGGAATCCAGGGCACTGGGGGCTGGGGGGACAAGGTGTGTGTGGGTGCCACTCTCTGCTGCCCCAGGTCCCTGCTCTCCCCGGGTGATGCTGCAGGGTGTGGGAGCAGTGGAATTCCCTGTGGACACGGCTCTGTCTGTGCCAGCCCAGCACTCAGGTGTATTCCCTGCCCCAGTTCATCCTCTTACTCCACTGATTGCAACAAGGGCACTTCATAATGGCTTTGTATTAAAATGTGATTGTTTTCAAAGAAATAACAGCTATTTCTGGGCTCAAGGACAATGAAATAATGAACTGGACCTTCCCAAATTCATTGCATTGGCTTGGGAAAAAATACCTTTTCTAAGACCAATTAATTTTATTCTTCTTCCTTCCCTCCCAGTCAGTGGGTAGGAGAGAGAACAGTGGGACAGGTCTGGAGTTCACCCACACCAACATCTCAGGCATTTAGGGTTTATTTCCCATAACCTGGAAAACCTCCTTGACCTGCAGACTGAGCTGGGCATCACATTCAGGTGGATCCAGCAGGAAAAGACTGAGCCACAGTCAGGGAATACCCTGAGCTGGAAGGGACCCCCAAGGAGCAGAGTCCAAGCCCTGGCCCTGCACAGACACCCCAACCATCCCACCCTGTCCCTGCCCAAGCAGCCCTGGAGCTCTGGCAGGTTTGGGGGAGCCTGCTCAGTGCCCACCACCCTCTGGGGGAAGGACCTGCTGGGAAAGTTTGCTAAAAGTACAATGTGAGTGTGGAAAATCTCCCGTGCTCCCCCCGAGTCCCTGCCAGCAGCAAAGGCTTCCTGGAGCCTGATATTCATGCAAGGGGCATCTCCTCCCACCCAACAATGGCTTTTCACTGAACAATCTACCAACAACAACCACTTTGAGTATAATTAAGTAATTAATTATATTTTCTAATCTATTAAGCCTTGATTGCTTATCAAAGCATTCAGCTGGATCATTTTCCTCTTGTCATTTCCAATTAATTTTGCTTTTTTTTTCCTTTTTTTTTTTTTTTTTAAGCAAAGGAAAAAGTGTCTCAAACTTCGTGGGGCTCGGGAGCTTCAGTGGAGCAGAAAGAGCAATTGCTGGTTTTCCCCAGCTTTACCTTCCCAAGGGGTGATGTGCACATGATCCCCCACAGGCAGAGCACCTGATGGCTTTCACCAAGGGTGAAATACTTCTCTTTGGCATTGGTGAAAAGCTCATAAAGCCAGTAATGCCCCATGGCCCTCCCAATCCCTGGGGCTGCACATTCCATTCACCAGAGAGCAGGAAAAACCCAGGAGTGGGGGGTAATGGCACAGCCAGGGATAAAACCCACCTGGCAGCACATCTGCAAAGCCAACCATGCTGGCAAGGAAGTGTCCACTAATACAAATATAAAATAAAACGTCATTCTCTGCTGGCTGAAACTCACAGAGCTCCATTGAGGTCCAGGGGATTGCTCTGCTTTGGGACAACTGGGAATCCAGTCCACATTTCAGTCGGGGTTGTTTAAAATCAGAGAATCCCAGGATGGTTTGGATTGGGAGGGACCTCAAAGCCCACCCAGTGCCACCCCTGCCATGGGCAGGGACACCTCCCATAGCCCAGGGTGCTCCAACCTGGCCTTGGGCACTCCCAGGGATGGGGCAGCCACAGCTCCTCTGGGAATTCTATCCCACCCCTCCCCACCCTCCCAGGGAAGAATTCCTTCTTAAAATAAATATGAATATGTTCTCTACAGGTTTGTCACAAAATAATACTTTTTTTCTTTTATTTTTTTGTCAATAATTTGTCCTGGGACTTCAAGCAAGCACAGGAAACAAGAGAATATCCAATAAGGGGGAAGAAAAACTTGTTGCAGATCCCAATTGTATTTGGGAAGGAATTGCTTGGGAGAAAATCCATACAAAGGTGTGGGAAATCATTGCTCCAACTGACTTTTTTACCTTTTATCAGCATCATAAGGCACTTAATAAAATGGAATTTATTTGGTTCAGTCACACCCCCTGCTCTGATGTTTGATCTCACAGAGAGGAAACAAAAACCCCAACCACTAATAAGAGGCAAATTAAGGAGGTTTCCTTCTCCTTGTCCTGGGACAACAATTCCCCACTCCAGCTGCCTCTGGACACTTGGCAGCCTGTGGGATTCCATGAATTATTTACACAGAACCTCTTGGAATTCTCAGTGACCACTTCTTGAGCCCCAAGAGATCTGACATTGCTCTCAATGCCACCCATTTGCTGCTCTAAATGGCAGAGAGAGCCTTCCTTAATTAACCTATTTATTTTTAAGTTTATGTGTTAAATTATAGTTCTTTTATATGTTCATTAATATATTAATACACAATATACATATTATACAGAGCACTGCAAGATCTAAATCTTGTTAATTAAGACTAAAGCAAAGTCATCCCCACCCCTCTGTCCTGTGGGCTTCAAGCAGGGCCTGGAATGGGAGAGAGGACAAAACACAGGGATAAACTAATTCCAGGCCACAGATTCTCCACGAGAGATAAACCCCTGCCAGAGACAAAGGAAAGGAGGGACAGAGCCAGGTATTTTCTCACTGCAGATCTCAGGCAAGTCTAATACAGCCAGTGATGAGCAGTGGGATAGGAGCCAAACTTTTCCCAGGTCTTCCCTGCAGAAGGATTGTCCCACTTGGACATTGCTGAGTGCCCATCCTCTCCTTCCCTTTCCCCCCCCGGGTGTCCCTCAGGTCTTGCACCCAGGAACAACCTTTCCCCTCCAGTGCCACTTCCACTGGGGGGTGATGACACCAAGACTTGCCTCGTGCCATTCCCACGCTGAACAAAGGGATCTACAATATCTAATTCTTTTAAGTTGCTTCTTCCAGGATGAACAGTGGAAATTTAACAATCTGAAAACTTTCTTAAGAAAAATAATCAAATCTAGGAGATTCAGCGTGGTGGAGAAATTCATTTCTCCATCAATAGCGGCACAAACAGGTTTTCTCACCCTTCTCCTTGGCTATTGAAAGTCATTCATTTAAAAATAGATCTATAGATGTATTGCCATTTTCAAGTGGGAAACCAAGCCCCAGACAGACAGCAAACTGACTGCACAGTAAATGAATTCCCTGCCTTATTGACTCGGGTGAGTACAAAGAGAAGCAGCACTAAATCCTGCCGGCCCTAATCTTAAATTGTCACGCCAGAAAAAGTTCTATCCAGCTCAGCCCAAGGAAATTCCTCCTCAAAAACATTCTTAATAAACACCTTGGGGGAGATTTGTCTGTTTGCTAAATGTGTGGGAAGCTACAGCTGTCTGAAGGGTGTTGAGGTGAGTTGGGGTCGGGCTCCTCTGCCCTGTCTCAAGTGATGGGATGGGGGAAATGGCCTTAAATTGCACCAGGGGAGGGTCAGGCTGGAGATCAGAACCAGATTGTCCCCTGGCAGAGTGGTCAGGCTTTGCAATAAGTTGCCCAGGGAGGTGCTGGAGTCCTCACCTCTGGAAGTGCTCAAGAGGCATCTGGATGGGGCACTTGGGGACATGGTTTAGGGGTGAGGGAGGTGCTGGGTGATGGTTGGGCTGGAGGATCCTGAAGGTCTCTTCCAACTCTGCTGATTCTGTGAATCTGCAAACTCAGTGCCCAGAGTTTCAGGTGCTGACAGCACTCCTGGGGAATTCCAGCTCCATGTGCCCTGAGCAGCATTTCAGCATCAGAGAGAACCTGGGCAGGAGCTGGGTCTCACCTGAGCTCTCCTGGGTCACTCTATGAGGAAATCAATTTGAAAAGTGGTTTCAGAGATTTATAATCCCAAATAAATCCTAATCACTGTCATTCCTGCTCTGCCCCTCTCTAACTCCATTCCAGCAGTCCTTTCCACCAGGATCTCCAGTCTCAATCCATGGGATGTGGTTTGCTGCCAGGCACACAGGACACTCACAGCCCTGCCTGGACCCACAGAGTAAACCCTGACAATGGTGAGAGATGAACAGAACTGGGCCATTTTAGGTGGCTGAAAACAGAACAGATTCACATCCCAGTGCATCCAGTTTCCTCTCCTCCCCACCACAGCCCACTTCCCACACTGTTCCAGCACAGCATCACAGGGGCAATTTGCATTCTTCCTTTCCTTTACATAAAAATATTTAAGACATTAATAGATATTAAATATATATATAAGAGAGAACACCATTTTAAAGCCACTGGACTCGCTCCTGAAGAGCAGTGAGGGCCCTTTGGACTCAGTATTGGGATTTCTGTCACGGACTAGCAGAGGTTTTCAATCACATCAGCTAAGAGCTGCAGATAAGATAGGGCCAGAAAAGGAATTACATGGGATATACCCTGTATAATTTGGCTTTATGGCTGGGGGGAAAAAATAAAAACTAGAGGCAGTCACTGAAAGCCTCAGTGATTTTAGGATTTCAGCTTTAAAACAACTTCTTTACCGGGAGACAAAATTGGGATAATGTTTCCCAAAGTGGCTCTGTGCCTTCCAGGCTTGAATGTGGCTGTCAGGCCTCTCTCAGGCACTCCAAGCTCAGTTCAGATTCCGAGTGCCCACGAGCACAGAAGCAGCTGAGAGGTTTAGGGTCGGGGTGGGGGTTCAGAGCCTGCACCACAGCTGGAAAGGAACCTCTGCAGTCCTGAACACTTGGAAAACTTAAATCAGGAGGGAATTTACAGAAACTCAAGAGGTTGGAATTTTTTGTTGTTTTTTTTTTTTTTTAAAAGCTCTGACTTTTCTAAAATGGGCAGGAAAAACACTCCAGGGAAAGACTGTAGGACAGCCAAACAACTGCCTGTGCTGCCCCTCAGGTCCAGCTGCTGCTCTTTAGGTGGCTCTTCAGCACCTAGGGGGTGAGCCCTCCCATTAATTGGGGTTTCTGGGCCTGCCTATGAGGACTGGATGGACACTTGCCTCTGGCTGAGTGACATTTTGGGTGTAGGAAGTGAAAAAATCCACACAGACAACTAAACCCCTGAGGAACAGCTCCAAAAATCCCACTTTCGGCTCCCAGGGACTGAAGGGACGGATCCTGCCCTCCTGGGCGTCCCTGGAGCTGGGTGAGCAGCACCTTGTGGAGTGCCATGGATGGGGACCTGCAGCAGCACCTTGTGGAGTGCCATGGATGGGGACCTGCATG
>JAWWEW010000057.1:1392941-1457690 GCA_035583185.1 Anabacerthia variegaticeps
GACCTGCATGGATGGGGACCTGCAGCACCTTGTGCAGTGCCATGGATGGGGACCTGCATGGATGGGGACCTGCAGCAGCACCTTGTGCAGTGCCATGGATGGGGACCTGCAGCAGCACCTGCTGGGAGCGAATGAGCTCTGCTGGCTGCACAGCAGCTGCTGCCTTGGGCTGGCTGTCTCTTCTTGCAGCTTTGGAGGGTTTGTTCAGCCAGCAGGAGCCAGGGGAAGCCCTGAGCAGCTGCTGCTACACACAGCCTGCCAGGCCACCTCCCAAACCTTGTCCTGCCCTCCAGGAATGTTCCCAAGCTGGGCTGTGGCTGAGCACGGAACAGGGAAAAGGGAAATGGTTACTCTGGAGGAGATAAAATCCAACCTGTGTGTCCAGGGCCAGGTTGGATGGGGCTTGGAGCAACCTGGGCTAGTGGAAGGTGTCCCTGCCCATGGCAGGGGTGGCACTGGGTGAGCTTTAAGGTCCCTTCCAACCCAAACCATTTTATGATCCCATAATTCCATGATGGGCTGCAGTGGGGGGAGCTTCTGCCACCACAGAACAACAGATAAGGAAAGATCCACCGTGTTTGCAGGTTCTGCCACTCCTGCAGTGCTGCTCTGCTCTGCTCCTCGTGTCTCACCTGCACCCCAAGGGCCAGGCTTGCTGCTTCTGCTCTCACAGCCTGGGAAATGGGTTTAGTTTTGCAGGGAAGGGGACAGACCCATCCATGCAGATCTGTCCCACCCCAAAGCCCTCATTTCCAGGACAAAATACTTTGCCTTTGCCTCCAGCCACTGAAGGGCCACCAGAACATCTTTTTCTCCAAGAGAAACTGCAAAGAGAGCAGAGGGAGAGGGGAGAACATTGCCTGGGCTGAAATGTGCCCCGAAGCAGTTCCCTCCCTTCCCTTTAAAGGAAGGACCAAACAGAACAGGTGCTCATTTCTGAGATGAATATACTGGGGCAGGACTAAATTAGCAAGAATCTGAGTACAATGTTCATCTCCTGGGTCTTTAGGAGGACACAACAGGTCTCCAATCGCACCCTGGCAGCTCCTTCCCCCACTGCAGGTGGCTGCTGTTTAAAGAGGGGAGCTGCAGCCCAGCCTGGTACTGAGACAGTCTCGTTTTAATGAATTCATTTGCCTGCAAGCACAGTTCAGCCTTCAGATAAACAAGTTCAGCTGGGGGAAAAGGGCAAAAAGCTGCTGTTTGGTGTGAGCCAAACTGAGAAGTTCCAGAGGTGCCGTGGAAGATGCTCCAGGACCAAGAACCCCCCAGGACCAGAGCCCGGGCAGCCCCAGCTCCCAGGGGCACCCCCAGCAGCTGAAGGGGGGGCTGGCCTGGCACTGCTGCCCTGTGCCCAGAGGTGCTGGGACCCCCTGCCCTTCCCTGGGGCACATCTGTTCCTGCTGCTGGCACAGCTGCCCTCCCTCCCCAGGGTGCCCCGAGGGGCTGGCACGGGGCTGGCTGGAAATGGGAGCCTTTAAGGGAGCAGAGAGTTCCAGAAATGAGAGAGTTCATCTGCAGATGGCATTTATTTGTTCAACCCCATTGTGCTTGGTGCCCCCAGCCCCTGCAGCAAGCCCTGCTCAGGCAGCAGAGCATCACCCCAACCCCTCCACCCTGGCCCCAAACAAACCCACGGCCCCTGGGCCACCACCCTGCCCCTCACACCAGGCTTCTCGCCCCTCTCCCCCTCAGTTCCTAGAATTAAAAAATGGACAAGCTCCATGCAGGCTCCGGAGCGTGCCCGCCATCCCCAAACCCAATTGCACACGCTGACAGCCTAATTAATCTTCTTCCTTTGTTTCCCCAGCACATGGGCTCTGCTCAGCTGTGGAAGATGGGGGACTCTTGCTGAGAACACATCTGTCAGGATTGCAGTGTGGAGGAAGGAATGCAGCAGGCTTTGCGTGATTATATCTGTATTTATATAGCTCGGTGTCTGTGGAGCGCTCCAGACGATGGAGGGAGAGCAATCCATAGAGCAATGTCCCAGATCTGCAGCACCACCTGTGAGCCCAGACTCTGGAGCATCAGAATGCAGCAGGAAGGGCGTCTTTCTGCCCAGGGAGACATCATTCCTCCCACACAGCACTCAGGTAAAGAAAGATTATGGGACTCGGCCAAGGTCACACAGGAAAGTGTGACAAAGCTGGGAGCGGAGCCAGAGCCTCACATCCCCAGCTTAACTCCTACAACTCCTCCTTTTCCAAGGTCTGCATTCCCTTCTTTGCCTCTGAGGGAAATTACACAGGCTGGTCCATCGTGGGCACTTGGGTGAGACTGCACTTCCTCACCCCGATGAGGGGGAACAGCTCTGGGGGTACCTGGGCACAGGGTCCCTCCCCTGGACTAAAAACTCACCCAAACACCTTCAGCCCATCCCAACCTGAGCCACGTCCTGGCCTGCTCACAAAGCTGGACCCTGCTGGGCTTTTGCCTCAGAATATTTGTTTCTGTTCTTAATCCTTCAGTCTCTGGCCCCGTGAAATGGTGAGATTACCACAATTTTCACTGAATCAGAGGTTCTGAGACCTTTCACCTAAGACATGACCATGAAGCAGACCCCGAGGAGCACCAAAGAAATTCAGGGCTCACAAAAAGTCTGTGCCATGGTTGGAGTTGGAGGCTGAGGTTTGACTGCTCAGGGTTGTCAGGGCTGAGCTTAAATCACTTCACCACAAAATAATGAAAGGTCAGGGGATTTCAATCAAGATGCTCGGCCAGTGTAAATCTTGTCTCTCCCTGGAAGCTCTTCGTGCTGTTTAGGCTTAGCCCTGCTAAAGTCAGGCTCAATTTATAGTTTCAATATCAATCAATAAAATTTGGTGTCCTGTTTTCAAAGGAGAGCTACGTTTGTCTCTGCTTGAAGGGAATTCAGCTCCATCACTGTGGTTTCTCACGTTTACAGCAACAGAATTGGATCTGCACCTGAGAATTTTCCAAAGGTAAACCCTCCTTTGCACTGTGGTATTTATTCCCAATGTGGGTGCCTAAATTCCTGAGACTCACTAAAGAAAGGATTAGACTAATGAGCACTAATACCAACCACTTTCCCTGGGAGCCCCAGTGATAATAAAGAAGACAAAAAGGGGGGAGGGGAGGAGGAAGAACCTCCAGGTTCTTTGGGATAATTATAATTTGTGTCAAATAAGACAAATATTTCAATTTGGGGCAATATGTACCTAAGGAATGAACGTGGGCTGTTTTAGTCACAACATGTCATGGCAAGTAGTCTGCTCAGGTACCTGCAGTCGTACAATTAAACCTGGCATGTAGTAATTAGGAAGGCAGTGTACTCAACACATACTACAAGGTTTCCTACGAGCTGTTGTCTTATACTGGGTAAGTGATCACAGAGACACAACAGAACCACTCACTGACACCCAAAGGGTACAAACCAGAGGTTGGAGAGAGGTTATTTATGGTGGGCCTGATGAAGAGCCACGTGAGGAGGAACTGGGATGACTGGGAATCCCTGCCAAGGACACCCTCCCAGTGGAGAGCAGGATAACAAGGCCATGGAGGGGCTTGCTGAACTGTGATAGGGGATTATCCTACCCAAGGGGTTTTCCAGTGCAATTAACACCCTGAAAGTGGAGAATGAGCTGCAGAAACCCTGTTGGGATACATGGAAGAGGCTCCCCAGGGCTGTGTGGGGTCACCAGCCCTGAAGAGTTAGAAAAGAGGGGTACACATGGCACCTCGTGATGTGGTCAAGGGTTGGACTTTTCCAACCCTAATGACTCCATGTGCCTCCCATTCTACCACATTGCCAAAATGCCATCCTGTCTTACCAAATCTCTCTGAGCAGGAAACCCTGACCACCGGGAGCACATCTCCCACCACTGAAGTCTCCTGAAATCCTGATGCCTGAGAATCCTCCCAAAACCATCAGTCATCATTAGCAGCAACAAACAGCACTATGATCCTGGAGAAAACTCCTTCCTGTGTTCCCCAGGCTCCCTGGCAGTGGCAGCTGCTGCTAATGAGAGCTGTAGTTCACATGTCAGAGCACACTAAAACAATTAGGAGTCGTGTCCTACTTCCTAAATACCAATATTGATAAAGTAGTAGAACTTAAACTACCGTGAGACGTTTTTATGGGTGCTGAGAACTTCCTGAATTATATTAAGTGGGTTAGGGAGTTAAAAAGGAGGATAAACTCCCAAGCTTCAAGCCAACAACAAAGTGCTGTGAGGCAGGAAGGAGATGCCACCCCTGGAGCAGGTCAGGGTATAATTGTCTGTAACAGGATATTTTATAATCTTCTTCTGAAGTGTCCACACTAACGAAGTACATACACAATTCAGCTAATTCTAAAGGGTTACTTTTATGCCTCCCACTAAAAGAGAAGATTTTTCAAAACTACCCAGGGCATTTGAGTAGTAAATTTTCATAAAAATTAATGGCAGCTGAGCCTCCCAATCCCCCAAGCGGCTCTGAAAGGCTCAGCCCAAACATATACCAGTGCTGTTCATTCTGCAGGCTCCTGCTGCACTTTACAAGCCTCCCTGGCTCTGTGGAGAGCTCATTTCCCCGAGCTGCAGCTGCCTCTGGGTGGGCCAGGGCACAGGAGCACTGCATCAAAGTCTGCACACTGGAGTGAAGAACACCCAGGGGCAACTGGGAGGACTTAATGGGCTGTGATATACAGGGGTTCAGAGGGCCTGATGCTCCCTTCTGGCCTTGGGTGCCATGAAACTGGAGCTGCAACAGGGCCAGGAGAAAGTTCAGGACGGCCTGGGAAGGTGAGGGAGATGATGGAAGGAGACAGGACCCTTCTGCACAGCTACACCTGCCCAGGGAGTGCCGGTGCAGCCAGGGAGGGGCAGCTGCCCCTGCCCCAAACCCCACTTGGCACCGAGGAACTGTGCCCGGGGAGGGTGGGGCGGGGCTGGGATGGAATTCCCAGAGGAGCTGGGGCTGCCCCTGCATCCCTGGGAGTGTCCCAGGCCAGGTTGGAGCACCCTGGGACAGTGGGAGATGTCCCTGCCCATGGCAGGGGGTGGCTTTAATCCCTTCCAACCCAAAGCATTCTGTGATTTTGTGGTTCTGTGACTGAAAAGCACATGTAAAATCACAAGCTTCAAGACAGAAAACGATGTTTCCTCTGAGCAAGACCAAGAAAGGCCACCCTTTTCAACATCTGTGTCACTTCATCATCTTCCTGCAAAGACCTCCCTGTACTCTCAGGCTGTATCACTTCTTCCCTGCTGACACTGATAAAAACAAAAGACTGCCCAGGAAAGACTGACTTTGTGCAATTATAGATGGCCATTTAACAGGATCATCATTTCATGACACCCAAAATTATAATAATTCCAGCCAGGATTTTTTGTACTTAATAATTTCCAGACTATTATGGGGCTTCTTTGGACAAGCAAAATTGGTGCTTGCAGCCTTGACAGCAAAGGACAAGTGCCTTGGCAGAACAAAATGCTTCTCTAAGAATAATTAAATGTAAGTGTGGTGTAAATCCCAAGGGTGCCTCTCCCTTGGTAGTATTTCTATCAAGAATCTTCCAAACCTTAAATCCAATATTTAAAATTTATGGGTTCTACCTATGGTTTCAAGGTGAGAGGCAGCTGTAGCAATGCTTTGGTGCATCTGCCCATCCCACCCTTCCTTTTAGTCTAATAAAGAAAAGGAAGACAAAAAAATGCTCCCCTGCATGTCCTGGCATATATAATTTCTGTCTGAACAAACACAGGTAAAGGGTTTCCAATAATGAAAAAAATTCCCCATAAGCCTGATGGGTAAACATAAATCCAGGACGAACAGAATTGTTTACATTGCAGGCTCAATGTTATAGAAATGTGGGCCCCAGGCAAGGTCAGGAACATGGATTAGGAGACATCACAGACAGGTAGAACAAACTTTCATTATTTTGGTTAAAAATAGGGAACTGATGCACAAAAAAGCTTCAGTAAATTGCCCCAAATTATCCAGGTTTCTGTCAGAGAACTACTGAGTACTGTAACTAAACACTCTCAGTTCAAACTCAAATCAAATATAATTGGGGGGAAGAAGAGACATGAGAAAAGAGACAAACTTATTGATCCTGAGGCACCAACGAGTTAGAAAAGAGCATTCCTATCTCAACAGAGAAGGGAAGAGCATTTCTGTCTCAGCAAAAAGGAGGAAAAAGGGGGTATTTTCATGGAGATTATTCATTCCCACCCTAGGAATCATTCCTCAATAACCACAGGACTGGGGGCCACAGTATCTGATCACAAGAGCTTTGGTTTAGTCCAGTGTCCATCACAAAGATCCCGAGGTTTTGAACAGCCCAAGTTCAAACCTGAAGGTTTGGTTTGACATCAAGTGTCTGCCCCCTCTGCTGCACCCTAAACCTCTTTGGGTTCAGCTGTTAATGCACTGAGGTCTCATGTACCAGGAGCTTTGGGATTCATTCCTGTGTTCGAGGGGTTAAACCACACAGAAGTCACAGGAGAAAACACAGGAGCAGAAATAGAGCAAATATCACTGAGAGGGGGAAAAGTCTGTTCTCCAAGAAAGCTTCTTGGACAGCCTGGGCTAGTGCAAGGTGTCCCTGCCATGGCAGGGGGTGGGATGGGATGGCCTTTAAGGTCCTGCCAGCCCCAACCATTGTATGGTTCTATGAATTTCCAGGAGTGCAGAACAGAGGCCCTGCAGCCAGACAAGCACCTTCTTTGAGACACCAGGGAAGGCTCCTGTGGCAGCAATTCCAGTAAATTGAATCCCAGTGCACTCACTGCTACGAGATGCTGAACAAGCGGAGGGCGATGAAGGAGAGATGAGATTTGTAACTACTTAGCAGACACACGAAGACAATTACAGTGCTGAAAGCCACCCAGGCAGTCCTGCACATCAGGCTTAGTTTGCAGAAGTCCATAAATAGGTAATTTGACTTGGTAAAGCACTTTGGGATGGCTTGGGGTTGGAAAGTGATATTGAAAAGGGAATCTCCATGTACACGTGTCTTATTCTACTGCAGCACAAGCAAATTCCACACAGTCCCACTGCAGTGCAACAAGGAGGAGCTGGAAAGGAATAGCTGACAACCCTTCCACTGACTTCTTGAATAGAAAGTGCTGTTATTGTCTCAGTAAAAAGTTCTGTGTTCAGCTGGAGCCACGTTCACAGATATTCTGAGGACCAGAGGCTCAGTTCTGAAACCACTTTAAAAGGTCACATGGAGGGAGAGAGCAGCCTGCGAGACAGGGTAATACATAACATTTAGAATGCCAAATCTAAAGTAAACCTCCAAAAGTCTTTTCGTGGGGGATGCTGAACATGGAGGATGAAAGGATGAACCAGTGTGTAATGGAATAGCAAATCAAGTGGCAGTGATGGTGAAAGGATAGCTTGAAAGATTTCTAAAATGCACCAAAATAGTCATCAAAGAGAACAGAAAGAATATGTAAAACAATCTAAATATTATTCAAACATGTTTATCAACAACTTAAGGGACATGTCATGTGTTTGGTGTGTTAAAGGATCTTTACTATGAATTGACTGAGCAGCTAAAGATAAAACAATAACACAGAGACAGCACTGCTTTAATTACTGGCCCCTTGAACATGACAAATGAATGACTTGTAATTTATTCAAAGCATCTACTGATCACCAAGTGAGCTTTTATAACCTATTAATAGCTGACCTCCTCGAGCATGTGATCCAGAAACCCAGATAAGAACTACCTTGGGACCTCTGATGTAACACAGCCTCAGCCCTGGCTCTTCCTATTCAGCCCTTTTCCCTCCTCACTTCCTAAAGAGTGTAAAAAGGGCAGGTTTCATCCAGAGCTCACCGAGGAAATCAAGGGGCAGTTTTTGATTCTCTTTGGTACCAAGGGGGTTGGAGCAAAGGCTGATAGAGAACATTATCATGCTCAGATATGAAAAAGACATTGCAGTGCTCAGATCTCTTCTTCCAAAGGGAGAGAGAACCCTGTGATAGGGAGCTTATCATGCATTCCATGGCAGTGGCACTTGAGCGAAGTCAAGAGGCCAGTGCAGGGAGGAGGGAACGTCTCAAGTGGGGCTGTCCCTGGGTGACCCCATCAAGAGAGGCACAACAGCCCCGTGTAGAGCCTTCTGCTGCACACACCAGAAAAGACAGCCTGGAACTCTTTGTAGCAGCCCTCGAAGAAGAGGTTTGAAGGACAGTGTAGTTATTTCCTGCAGTGGCACTCAGTGCTTGACCCCACAGCTCCCTGCAGGACAGCAGCGTGTCACTGTCCCTGCACACTGCCCTGTCCCACTGCACCCTCTGCTGTGACACCGTGTCCTTCTGCCCCCAGGGACACCCCACACAGCTCACCTGTCCCTGGGGACACCAAACACAGCTCACCTGTCCCCAGGAACACCCCACACAGCTCACCTGTCCCCAGGAACACCCAGCAGAGCTCACCTGTCCCCAGGGACACCCAACAGAGCTCACCTGTCCCACCCACGACTCTGACACCAAACCTCTCCCTGTGGCTCAGTCAAAGCTTCAACCTCCTTGACTTGTGCTGCTTCACAGACTCGTGTCCTGCTGGGACAGAATGTCAAGGACTCTCTTCCAGGGCTCCAACCAACCTGCAACAAGGTCCTCCAACTGGGGCTGTCCCATCAACACCAGAACCACCATCCCCTGCCCTGAGACTCCAGTCCATGTCCTTGCTGCTTTTATAATTAGGATTGCACTCTCAGTTTAGCCTTGCTAATTAGTTTGTTATACCTCATTAATTTCCCCTGCAAACTTTTTCAGCACCTCCTTTCCCCACATATTTTAAAGTCCAGCAATTAACTTCTCTCATCTGCCTCATCATACTGCCACTTCTCTGTGCTCCCTGGTTTGTTATTTGGGTGTTTGGAAATCACATTTGTTGGTTACTGACAGCCAGAGTCGGTGTGTGAATGACAATCTCTCATGAATTAATAGTTTTATATAATGGAAAAAGAAGAGCATGAACATCTAGAGGGAAAACAGAGTAAGGACTAAAACTACAGCTTTGAGAGTCTGACTGTCAGTGTGTGGTGTGCTGACACATTGCTCTTACAGACAGCTAATTAAAAAGGGAGGTGTAGAATGAAATAAATGACCAACTGCTCTGTGTTTTCACAGCAGTCAAATCCAAGCTGCCCCGTGCCTCAGGGAAGGTCCTGGGGACTGTTCCTCATTGGGAGACAGTCATGGAATATCCTCAGCTAGAAGGGAAACACTGGGATCATCAAAGTCCTCGCCCTGAACCCTTGGCAGCCCCAGAGTCCCACCAGGAGCCCTTAGAAAGAAGGTTGGGGGAAGGAAGGTGAGAAAACCTCGAGTGCTCAAAAAATCCTGGAATCCTGGAATGGTTTGGGCTGGGAGGGACCTTAAAGCTCATCCCATTCTACCTCCTGCCATTGGGACTGTCCCTCGTGTCCCATTCTGGCACCAGAGACCACACCTGAACACACATGTCAGTAAGAAAACAACCCTGAAGATATGGTAGAGAAAAATTAATTAATAAAAGCTCCATTAAGATAAAAATGAGGTGCTGAATTCAACCAGAGTTTACAAGGACATAAAATGATAAATTAACCGAGTTTGAAACGGAAATTGCACATGGTAATTACATGATTTATGTTACACAAATAATGAATTAATATTAATTAATTCCAGAGATTTGGGTTCTCTTCTGAGTTATGGCAGCACAGTTTCTATGCCAAAAAGGCCTTCATCATTCCATCCTGGTCTGATAAATCAACTTCCTTTTGATATTCCTCTCATTGTGGCCATCCAGACTTACAAACTCTTAACGAGAAGTAAATTTTTCTTTGTTTTTCATTTAAAGTATTTCGAAAGCACCTTGAGATCATCTCAATAGAACAGATGCTACAATTTCTGAAAACAGTTCTATTTTGGTTTTTAGAAAAAGGCAATAAAGAGGGAAGCAATTCCAACAAAACCACGAGTTCGGTGGGTCCCACTGGATTTCATTATCTCCTTACTGGCTCCACCTCCTGGATCCCTGTTAATTGGCTGCCAGTGTGACTATTGGCATAGATGTGCCATCTCCTCCTGATATTGGACCAGGATTCCTGAGGTGCCTGACATGTCCTTGGGATTCTGAGCCCTTGGAACGCCAGGGACCAGCTCAGCCAGTCAGGCAGAGCAAAGGCAGCCTGACCACGACAGCCACGCCTTTCCTGGTTCCAGAGGGAGAGGAAATGTTCCAAAGAGGGATGTTTTGGTGCAGTCATGGGTGCCCTGCAAGATCCAGGCTGAAATGCAGAGCCCCCATCACTGAACTTCCCAGGGAGGTGATGGAGTGTGGAATTCCCACCCCTGGAGCTGTCCAACTGGACGTGGCACTCAGTGCTGGGGGACAAGGTGGGCATCAGGCACAGGTTGAACGTGATCTTGGAGGGCTTTTCCAACCTCAGCAATCTGTGACCACAAGGAAAGAGTGAAAGCCATAACATTTCCCAAAGCACCACTCTCTCTCAGCTAAAAAATCACTTATTAGTGGCCAACTCTGCTGAGTGCAGGGGGAGGTTCCACAGCATCACATCACGCCTGGTCTGAGCTAAACCTGTCTGAGAAGGCAATCCCAGGTAGAAAATGAAGAGAGAGAGCAGGACAACAGAGAAAGCTGTCCTATCACATGCACAGTGCCCCCGGGAGCCGGTGACAGTGATTTATAGGGCAGGATTAAAGTGTCAGAGTGTACCTGTCACTCCGTGCCCCACGAGCCAAGGCGCGCTCGCTGCAGCCAGAGCCCGGCTCCAGAACACTCTGCTGAGGAATTGGGATGGGATGGGACACTTGGGGTCCTGCTCTGAACCAGCACAGCTCCAAAGGGAAACTTTCCATGACACGGCTGCCGTGATTTGGGAGGCAGTTTGGGGGGGAGTGTACCATGGTCGGGTTTATGTAAGGAGTGGGCACGGAGGGAGGGTGTGGGAGAGGCACTGGGAACACGGGAGTGGTTTGCTGTTCCAGCAGGAAAAATCCACTCAGCCCACTTTGCTCTAATAGTCAGTGAGACAATAACAAAATCCCAGAGCTCCCCATGGGTTCCTTTCCAGAGAAAGCCCCAATCCTGCCCCCAGCACTGGGAGAGGGCACTGGCGAGGCTCTAGTGAGGCACCAGGGCAGAGGGAATGGGAAAGGGAATACTTGGAGTGCTTCTCTCCAAATCAGGGTGCAAGAACACCACTTTCAGAGTCACTGTCCTATGGAAGAACTACTCCAAAGAGATAATCCACAATCGGTTTTCCAAGTGAATTTATGAGCCATGCACTTGAGGCCAAGGACCCTATGGCAGCACGTTCCTCACCAGCTCTGGGAAGTTCTGGCTCCGACCCCTCATTCTTGGGGAGTTCCTGCACAGTTTCTCTAAAACTCCTGGAATTCTGGAATGGTTTGGGTTGGAAGGGACCTCAAAGCCCATCCAGTGCCATGGGCAGGGACACCTCCCATAGCCCAGGGTGCTCCAACCTGGCCTTGGGCACTCCCAGGGATGGGGCAGCCACAGCTCCTCTGGGCACCCTACACTCCAGCACGACACAGACTCTCCATATTACAAGTCTAATGCCTCTTTTTTTTGAGGATTAAAGTGCTTTAGTCAGGACTACAAAAGAATATTTGCATTTACTCCAGCCCTGAAATTTGTGGAACTTTAATCTAGGAAGATTAGGCCTGTTCCACTTCGGATGCTTAATAAAACAGATGAAAAAAAGAGCCCTAAGTAACCACTGTAGAGTTAATTTTCTCATTAAAAAGCTGTAATTTCCAGGGCCTTTTTTTCCCTTTTGTAGGATTTACAGCGATACAGCCATGTGCTCATGTATATCCAAGGGATAGCTTTATAGATAAAAAAAAAATCCTGTAACCCGTGGGAGATTTATTTTGCTCAGGAAGAATGTAAATTTGGCAGAGAAAAGCAGAATCAGGATGATGTTGACAGCTGCCTGCAAAAAAAAATTATCGGTGGAAACCTAATTTTACCACTGGAAGCAGATTCTAGCAATGAGATGAATAACTGGAAAAACAATTTTCCATTAAAAACAGTTCCATGGGGTAGTTTTGAAGCAGCTGAAAGATATCTCCACATATATATGCATACATTCATAAATCAAGCCCCTTCAGACAAGTAACAAGTAGGAAATTAAATCCAGCCCCGTATTACGTGCACATCAGCAGATATTGATAAATAGACGCCAATGCTGTAAATATTTTGCTTCTCGTAAGGACTTTTGAGGAAAATATTTTCTGCTTGCATCTAAATTAGAAGAGAGGTGGATTTTCTGCAGAAAAACGCTATTTGTTAATGAATACTTAATTTTAAAAGAGTTATTTGTCCTTAAAAAGTAAACATAGGCTGACTTAAAGTACGTCTGTGTTGCTGGGGTGCTCCACCCTCGATTTCTGCAGTCACCAAAGTACCTCTGACAGCTCCTCACTGCTCAATCTCCCTCCTGAGCCACACCAAGTCTGTGTCACAAGGAGTGGCATTGGCTGAGACTTTCCAAAGAGAAACTGTGCATTTACAGAGCAGGTGACAACGGGGAGCAGCAGGAAAATACAGGGAGACCCTTTTTCCAAAGGAACTTTTATGGGCAATTCATTACAGCATTTCTCCAAAAGTTGTCCTCTCGACCTTCCCTCATTCTTGAGGTCTTGGGAGTGAATGACATAAGAGGCTAAGGAAGGAAAAGGAGAGAAAAGAACGTGCATTTTGTGCATGTTTAGTAATGCTGATTGTGAGAGTGTCCTCCTCCTTCCAGGAGGGACAAGGGGACAGCACAGGGGGAATGGTGTCCCCCTGCCAGATGGACACTGGGAAGGAATCCTGCCCTGGCAGGGTGGGAGGGCTGGGATGGAATTCCCAGAGAATCTGGGGCTGTCCCTGGATCCCTGGGAGTGCCCAAGGCCAGGCTGGAGCACCCTGGGCCATGGAAGGTGTCCCTGCCCATGGCAGGGCTGGCACTGGGTGGGCTTTGGGGTCCCTTCCCACCCAAACCATTCCATGAGGATTATAATGTTTAATCCTCTCCTCCACTTAACTCCCTGTAACCAACACACACAAAAAAAGCATCTTTCTCCTCCTCTAACCCCACACTGCCCTGGGAATGGAAAGGGAAAGCAAGGAGTGTGTGCTGGATGTTCTGCTGGGATTTAACAGATCCCTCTCATGTCAGGGCCTTTCACTTTGGTGAGTAAAGAGACAAAAATCTAGATTTTAATTTTTTTCTCCATTGCTTTCGAGTCTGAATTCCTTTGTCTGCTATAAAAGAGAAGAAAGCAAAGGAAGTAAATCCATCACTGAGAAGAATAGTGTGAAGTAAGTTATAATACATATGTCATACATGATTTAGAAGATCCTGGCACAAGAACTGAACAGCAAAGCTCCGCATGCAGATCCATCGATAACGCCGTAATTTATGTGACAGCATTTAAGGAAAAAAAATTACGAAGGAGGAATACACAAAAATAAATTTCCTTCAAGCCAGCCTAAATTTAATAAAGCAATCTAGCAAGTGCCAGCGAATAGGGGAGCTGCAGAGTGATTAAATAAGGAGGAGCATAAATTATGCAGCACGGTTAATCAGCGAGCGGGGCTGCTGTGCCCAGCAGAGCCCACTCCCATCCCATCCCACTGGGCTGGGTGCTCTGCAGCCACCCCAGCCCTGCCCACAGCCCTCCTGCCCCGGGGCCACCATTCCTGCCCTCCATCCCAAAAGCTTTTCCCCTGGGTTCCTTGGGATGCTGCAGGAGCAGCCAGGCTCTGATGTTTCTTTTGAAATCCAAAAAGCACCTCCTTCCCCCCCCCCCTTCTCATTTGGAAAGATTAGGGCTAATCTGAGCAGTGCCCCAGTGGAAATCTAGGATTTATTTTCCACATTCCCTTTTTCCACTTAAAAGCAGGAGCCCAATGCACAACACACCGCTCTGTTTTAGCATCCCTGACTGGATCTATTAATAGCTTTCCCAATTTCTAATGTTAACATAAGTTTCTTCTCATCCGTGCAGGCACACAGCTTTCCCTTGCCATTTCAGAGGCAGAAATTTATGCTGGCAATTTCAAATGCCTTTAAAGGGTGTTAAAATGGCATTTAAATGAGACAAGCAGCTCAGTCACTCCGTCCCCCACCTGAGCTGGGAGAGACCAAGGCTGGGTTTGGTGTGTGCCCAGAGCTTTGATTTACATCCCTCACACAGGCCCTTATGTTCACAGGTATTTCCACGATACTCCCTTGGAAAGTGTGGAGAATTATGCAATTCTAAGCCTTCAAAAACCTGAGCTTGGAAGTTTCTTTCCCTCTGCACCTCGACTTTCGTCATCTTTAAACTTCGTGTTCGTGAGCCCTGAATTCGTGGAGATAATGAAGGATATGAATGCTGGAAATCAGGAGGTGTCAGGGTAATTTTAATCTGCTGAGACTGACAACTGTCAGGCTCCTTTGAAAAGCAGAGCTTTAAAAATAAAGTCTGTAAGATTAACAATTCTGGATGTGAAGAAATTGGAGCATTATAAACAGAGCCCTTATTTTCTATTAATTGATCCTGCGCCTCTGCCATTAGCAGACAGGATTCAAATATCTTTGATACAAAAGTAGGATAAATTTTCAAGCTCTTAATTCATGGATTCTTGCTTTTTTCTTTCTTTAGGTCAGTCCTAACCACCTCAGCAGAACCAGTGAACTCATCTCCAAAGCAGAGCAGGAACTGATCCTCCTGAGCCACTGAGTGAGAGCCCAGCTCTCACTCCCAGGGCTGCTCAAGAAATGCCCCTCTCCCCCAGTCTCTGCTGGGCACACGATGCCAACACCCTGGGCAGGCAAAAATACCTTCCCTTATATCAGTGGGACAGAAATGGATTCCCTTTTCACAAGGTTTCATCTGAAGAGTGTGGGGAAAACTAAAAATCCCAATATAATCCCTGTTTCTGGGAAGGGGCAGAGGGATTTGGATGCCCAACAACATGAGAGAACTGTGCAATGAATTTTTACCTCCTCTCCAGCTGGACAAAGTTAGGAACAAGTCAAGACTTTCCTCACTTCAAGGTGACTTTGGAGATATCACTTTGAAGTTATCCATATATTTTGCTTTTTGAAGTTAATTGAATTCACTCTGTCAGCAAGTGGACTGGAATGATACCCTTGCAACCTTCTATCAAGTTGCAGGAACATCTGAAAACTACCTGAGATGCATTTTTTGTTCATTTTCCTTGTTTATCTGGCCCAAATTTCTCTACAGTGACCCACGTGAAATGTCATTGCTCAAGATGCCTGAAGGCAATGCAGGCTACAGGTTTGTCCTGGTGACCTAAAAACCTCTCACATTGTTCCCACAAATATATAAAATATATCTATATATGAAACATACATATGAGAAATAACATCTGCACTGTGTTTAACCCATACATTGTCTTCAAGTGGGCCTATGCAGCCCCTCAGCACAGCTCACACATCCTGGTGTGCTCCTCTAATTGCCCTGATTACTAATCTATCTTAAATTTAAACTAATTCAGCAACAACTGAACAGCACCCCGCTGCCATTAGCTCAGTAAGGCTGTATTTTCCACAGCTTTGCTACAGGTTTAATCCTCTTCCTTCTCCTCTCCCAACAGTGGAGAAATGTGAGGGTGGCAAACCAGGACTCCTGGATGAGAGGGGTAATTAAAGCTGTGCTAAAGAGCTGTGAAACATAAACTGGCTTTACCACTGGGATATAAGGAATTAGCCCACCTTTCTCCAGGGTTTGGGGAAAAGCCCCCTGCAGTCATGGCTGAGGCTGGAGTTTATGAACCTCCAGCCTTCCTACTGTTTTATTAATTATTGATTTATTAATTATGCAGCACGCCCAAACAAACGCCCCCCCGTTTATGCACAGGGCTGTGTTTTAAACAGTCACACAGCACCTTCAGAGCCCATCAGACACACACTGGAATTTATCTGGGTGACCTTGAGCCATAATTACTCAGCTCTGCTGTGCATCATGACTGATTTACTCCAGGTGACCTTCCAAGACTGCACTGTCTGGGAAGTTTTATGGGGACGTGATTAACAACAAGCCCAAAGCCTGAGTGATGCCACATGTCCCTCCTGGTGCTGAGTGACCCTCTGGCTCTGCCCCAGCACCCCCTGGGCTGGGCAGAGGCACAGACTGAAATGGGGAGAATTGAGGGTGCTCAAGACCTGGGGCTGTCAGAGAGGCTTTTGAGTCTCTCTCCTTGAAAATACTCAATTCCCAACCTTAGGGGAGCCTGCCCCGTGCTGGAGAGCTGGGACAGTCTCCAGAGGGCCCTTCCAGCCTCAGTGACTCCGATTTTGCCAAAGACAAGCACACAAGATGAAGAAGGTTCCAGTCAGAGGCTGGTGCTACTCCCACACATCCCCTTACGGAATGTCAAAGGAACGTGACTGTCTCCTTAAACGGGGTTTTAATGAGTCAGGGAATCATCAGGGAATCATGGAAGAGTTTGGGTTGGAAAGGACCTTAAAGCCCATGCAATGCCACCCCCTGCCATGGGCAGGGACAGCTCCCAGCAGACAGCCCAGCTCTGCACAAGTCGCCAGGACATGGGATGGACAGGCGAGGCAAAGCAGAGGGAAGGAGAGGCAGCCACAGAATCCTGGAATCATTGAGGATGGAAAGGACCTCCAGGATCCACCCTGTGCCCCATGCCCACCTTGTCACCCTGCCCAGAGCGCCGAGTGCCACGTCCAGTCTGTCCTGGGACACCTCCAGGGATGGGGACAAGAGCCAGTGGACACGAAGGGGTCTGTGCTGGCAGTGAGGGAGCACATCCACATCCACACCCACATCCACAGGTGTCCTGAGGGGATGGTCAAGCCTCTCCTCACCCTCTGTGACAACCAGGAGTTAACTCTGCTCCTCCAGCTCCCTCCAGCACAGTGACTTGGCTGAAGCCAAGCAGACAAGGGCACATCCCATTGAAATGCTAAAGCTGCCTTTGCTGCTGTTTCCTGGGGGCTCCACCACCCCCCCAGCCCACCCATCCCCTCCTTATCTCTCTGCTCCGAGCAGGGGCTCCACATCCCTACACACAACGGGGCCCTGAGCCCAGGACACTCAGCATTTCTCTAATGTAAATAATAATATGCTTCATTATATATGTTGATGGAGTGCAAAGATTAGATAAACACGTTTCCCATAACCCTGGCAGTGCATGTGCTGCTCTGAGAGCACAGCGACTCCTTTGAGCTGCTCCAGAGGTGAGGTTGATCCTTTGCACAGACTCCCTTTGAAGCCTCCTGGCTCTTTCCTGGTGACTCCTGCTCTCCACACTTGGTTCTGAATTACATCCCAGTGCTAAGTGGAGCAGCACAGCTTGATTCAGGTGATTTTCCACCTGTTTAATTGGAACTGTTTGCCTCAGATATATCCACAGGAAACCCTTAGTTCACCAAGGGCTTCTTCATTTGTCATCCTTGTAAATATACATGACAAACATAACATTCATCATATCCAAAGCATATAAGAGATCCAACCTCCTAAAACCCAGTTACACATGTTGAGAATATCCTGGCTTAAGGATTTTAACTAATTTTCCTTTGCAAAGCTGTCTGAGGTGATATTTATCCTCCACAGACAGAGGTCTAAAGGAGTGAAAGCATTTTGTGTGATCATCCCCAGGTCACAGTGGCTGTGCAAAAGAATTTCCTGCTGAAGTGAAAAAAAGAAAAAGAAATGAAAGAAAAGGCAAGTGGGAAAAAAAATAAGGATTCACAAGGAAAGCCAGAGGCCTAATTTAACAGCAGCTTTTCATGAGCTTAATCAAGCTTTAGGTTTTTGTGTTTATCTTTGATGTTTCTCCAGCAACTTCAAACCACCAGAGGTGCAAGTGCCAGGAAAGTGCTGAGCAGTCCCCACATCTCAGAGGTGCTCCCAGCTCTGCCCTGGGAGCAGAGACCCCTTGGCTGTTGGAGCTTCCCTGCCAATCCCACTCAATGGGCTTGGCTTCCATTGCCAAGCAGGGGCTCCAAATGGACTCCTGTGCCCCTTGCAGGGGGTGGTGGGCTCTGAGCAGGCTCCCCAGGCTTTGGGCACAGCCCCAGGGCTGCCAGAGCTCCAGGAGGGTTGGGACAATGGGACAGGGACAGGGGGGGATTGTTGGGGTGTCCTGGGCTGGGCCAGAGGTTGGGCTTAACCCTTGGGTGTCCCTTCCAGCTCAGGATATTCCCTGATTCTGTGATCCAGACAGTGGAGCAGCCACAGCTTCACTGCTCTGCCATCCAGCAGCACCAGGAAAGGCTGAAAGAGAGGACTGGAGTGCTTTCCCACTCCCTGTCTCTGTTTCTAATAGTCCCCTCCTCCAGTCCCTACAGGAGAGAACAAGCATGTGAGGAGCAGCACAGTCTCCTCCTGGCTGGGTTTTTTCCCAGTTTTACACTCTTAGCTTGGAGTGATTCCACAGGACTTCACTCCCAGCAGAGCTGAGTGATGGAGCAGGTCAGATGGATCCATCACAGGAGGAAGAGCTGAGAGCTCTGCTCTTTGCTGGGAGACACCAGTTTGCCCAGGAAGCTGCAGATAACCTCTTCACCTGCCCCCACAGAGCCATAATCCATGGGCCTGGCCATATGGAAACTGGAATTCACACTGAGTGAATGTAAATAAAGCTTTTCAATGCCTTTGATAACAAAGCTATTTGTGCCTCTCTCTCAGCAAGTATTTCCATTCGCTCCCAGACAGAGTTAGCATAAAAGAGCAACCCACTGTTTAGAATGCATTTAGATTAAAAAGCAAAATCAAACGCAAAAAATCCCTCCCAATGACCCAAACTTCAATCTCTTGTTCCCTGACTTCAGAAGATTATCAGCAAGTTTTATCGTACACTTATTATTTATTGGGGAGAGGACTTAGAAAAGAGTGGGAGGATTTAGGCAACTAAAGCCTCCAGTCCCCCACTAAAATAATCCCAATTTGGTCCTTCAAAATTACATTATTGAACATTTCCAAGGCTTATTTTAGACACTTAGGCACTTATACCATTGGGTAAGGTTAGTCCTACCCCTGCAATGAGTTGCTAATAGTCTGAGCTTTGCATGCTGTTAGAGAGGAGTTCTTCATGTTATTTCCATTTCCTCCAGAAGCTGCTCCAAAAATAACTCTTTCTTCAATTCTATGGCTCTAAGTTCTTCCATCCTGTTAAATCCTAATGTTGCCATGAAAAAATGCCCGGAAAATGCCATGTCCTATGGCAAGATAAACAAGTTAATACAGTTCCAGGCTCCCAAATTAACAGGATTTGATACAATGGGTGCCTGCAGCCTGTCAGTGCCTTAGAGAAACAGGCTGTCGATACCCCAGGAACAGCCCAGCAGCCTCGAGGAATGCAGGGGCTCTGCTACAGCATTATCCGTGACAGTCTCTTTATTTTGCTGCAGATTCACATCTCATTTTTCTAATTCCCTGATCTCACAGATATTAAAACCAGCTAATGATAACCCTTCGTGCCATTCTTCCATCAGAACCTCTCAAGTATTATTTACAGGCACAAAGAGCTTTGCTGTGATTGCTGCCTGTTTGAACCACTGGCTGATGAGGCAAAAATCAAACCCAATTATTCCCATGCCTGAACAGTTTCCCTTGGAAAGGCTGAAGGAAAAACAACATGGAATTTACGCCTTACTCTGTTTTGCTGAACAATTATAACTCTCAGCTCCTTAAAGGGAAATGCCAGTAAATAAAATTCACTTGCTTGTTAGAGATCATCTCTGCCCCCAAAGGTGTGCTTTGGCTCCCAATTCCCCCTGAATTCCCAGCAGGACTAATCCAACTCTTGCCAGGACTTAAGGAGCCCTGGGCTCTGCTCTTCCCTGAGTGGTTTAGGCACAATGTGGGAGCCACAGGACCAAAGGAGTCAGACCCAGGAGAGGCAGAACCAGGAGAGGACTGGAATTTGTTCCATCCACTCCTCCTTGAGGAGCTTTACTTCCCAAGGTGCCCTCAGAAACCAAATCTGATCTATTCACTGGAAAACCTCCCAGCACTAAACTGATTATACTCCTAATTTTAAGCCTTTCTTTAAGGAAGAATCCTCACTTTTATTAAATGTGTAACATTCAGCTAGTCAGGCATTAAATACAATGTTGTGCAACTCTAAGAAAGCAAAGAACTACCCAGAATATCGTGATTTTTTTTCTTTTTTAACTCCCTGTTTCTCAGTCAATCCAATAATAGCTCATAATTACAACAAGTTTGGGACTGGCACTGCTGGTGAAGGATGTTTTTCTGTGCTTTCCAGAATACTTTAGTAGCTGCTGTCACTTAACCCAGGGACTTCTCCAGTGAGCCAGCCCTGTGCTGGTGCCAAGCAGCTGATTCCCAGGCAGCTGCACGAATTCCCCCCAAATTATGCACAGCTTGGTGATGGAAAAGATAATAAACATATGGAATAAGATGGTGAGGGGTTGGAGAAAAGAGGGTATAAATAAAAGTTCGCAAACTGCCAGCTGGGGAAATATGAGACAGAGTAGGCAGAACAATAGAGGGGGAAAAAAGAGTAGAAAAATAGAGTTTTGTTAAAGAGAAAAGGCTGATTTGGTCCATTTTGTGAAAGAAAATCCCTTTGTATTGAAGGAAATGAATGAAACAGCCACCAGCCCCAGGAAGTTGTAACATTTTCAAGGAATACTCATGTAAGCAGAAAGCTGAAGTTTCATTTTTAGAGCCTTCCCAGTTGCCAGCCTGAATATAAACGTCAATAAAAGAATATGTTATGTGCCAAAGTTACTTTCAGAAATCAGTTTTCATCTGTTATAGAATCCTGCAGTGGGTTGGGTTGGAAGGGACATTGAGGATCATCCAGTGCCACCCCTGCCATGGGCAGGGTCACCTCCCACCAGCCCAGGGTGCTCCAGCCTGGCCTTGGACACTCCCAGGGATCCAGGGGCAGCCACAGCTTCTCTGGGCATCCTGTCCTGTTATTTTGTTCTGGAAAAACACACCTGGAAGTTGAGCTGCATTAAAAATTAACAGAAATCATTCTGAGTCCAACAAAGCCCAGTGCAGGAGGAGGAGTCCCAGAGCCACGGGCTGGTTTGGGTTGGAAGGGACCTTAAAGCTCCTGCAGTTCCCTGCCCTGGAGCCCCAGTGTCAGTGATGAACACACAGTTTCCATGGCAGTGGATTGCAAGGATGCAGAACAGATCTGTGTCCTGTGAGGGTTTCCTGCAGCCCTGCACGGGCCAGAGCAAAGCACAAACTCCACTGGTTCCCTCTGGCCCCAGCAGGACTCAGCTCCAGGGAAACTGCACACTGCAATGGGGCTGGACACCACAACCCACCTGGAGACCTTTAGGGCCATAAGTCCTAATTAAATCATAGCTGCTACAAGCCTGCAAATACTTGTTAAAGTTCCAGGCCACGTTGAAGCAGCCTGGTCTAGTGGAAGGTATCCCTGCCCATGGCAGATGACACTTGAGGTCCTTTCCAAACCAAACCATTCCACCATTCCATGATAGTCTGCAATATCACTTTCTTCTCTGTCTGATAAGTCTATTTTATTCATTAAACTCCGAAGCAGAGAATTTCCTGACCCGTTTGGAAGGGTTTAGGAAGCAGATCCTCAGTGAAGCTGGAGAGACCTTAAATCACCTGCTAAATCCCACTATTGATGTACTAGACATGAACATTCCCTTCACCTTGGATACTCCAGCTGGATCAGGTCACAGCAGATTATTCAGGCTGGGAAAGTGAAAGTGTCATTCGACAGCAGAGAGAGAGAAAGGATTCACTGAACATGTTGCCTGGGAAGTGGGTCATATTTTGACTTCTGTCAGTTTAAGCAATTCAAACAGGCATTGATTTTCATCCTAAATGTTGAACTGAAGCAGGTGAGGAAGAAATTCGTGCCTGAGACTCCTCTTCTGCCAGAAGATAAGGGATAGATAAGCCCTGCAAGTTTCCCAGCTGTAAAGGCTTCACAGAAGTTTCATTACCCCAAGGGCTCCTCTCCCACTTCATTCTCTGCTCTTTTCCCGTATGATCAGCACAGAGGAGAGTCCAAATGGTTCCCAACACTCCCGGAGCTGTAACCCCAGAGCCTGGCTGGAGCTTCTCCCCCTGCTGCCAGGACTCTCAGGCTGCTCTTTGTTTGTTTATTTATTACACACAGCACAGCACCAGAAACCCCCAATTAACCCCAGTAATTCATTACTGCCCGGGGCCAGTCCGCTCTACAATAACACATCCATTAGCAAGCCCCAAACAACAACCAAGTGAGAAGAAAAGTTCCAGCTCTGACTCACTTTGGAGCACAAATTGAGGTTGGGCAAGGAGATTCTGAGCAGGGTCCCTTAGAGCACTTTAACCTGGAGTTTGGATGAGTTTGGATGAGTCAGAGCAGGGCTGCAGAGAGCTGTGCATGATGCAGGAGCACAACACCCTGGGGCAGCAGCACTGCAAGGACACAGCAAACGTGGCCCTGCCTGCAGAAGGCAAGGATGACTGTCTCACTAAGGTTACTGCCTTCCTTTTCCTCGCCAAGTGCACGCAGTGGTGGGGGAGAGCCAGGCTCTGGTTTGCAAAGGGGTTTGGGAAAGGACCTAGCAGGGACCAGCCTTGCTCCTCTGCCTCAGCTGCAGCAGCACGGAGGGACCCAGCTGGGAGGCTGCTCTGCCTCCAAAGCCTGGCTTCCCTGAGAGCTCTGCTCCAGCACGTGTCCATCTGCAGCTCAGGAACACCGAGATTCCATCCTCACACATCCATGGGTAGGAAGAATGCTCAGCACTCATTCGTATTCTCCAAGCCTCTCCTCCCTTCCCCAGAGGTCCCCAACCACGTCTCGCTTGGAGACAACAAAGTCACAGGATCCTTTAAAAGCAGATCTGGCTCATTTGCTGCTCTCCAAAGGAGTGATTTTCTTTTGTCCCTAATGCTCTAAATACAAGGCTTGTATGCAAATAGGAACAGTCCTTCCCTTCCAGAGAGAAATATGGTCAACCGCAATTATTAATTCTCCATTGTTGTTCTGACTTTAAACTGTTCTTTAAAGCCACTGTGATCTCTTTCAAGCAGTGGAGAAAAAGAACACTTTAATCACTAAAAGTGCATTAAAAATTCAACACTTGAATCCTGCCTAATAGATTGATATTTCCCATGAGCTGTCAGGGTAAGATTAGCTATTAAAAATTCACTTGTCCACAGGCATGTTAAATCCACCTGAAATTGGGCTTGGCTTGTTTCCTTGTTTGTTTTAAGAGACACTTAAATTCTGACCTATTCCCAATTTAAATAAATCAGGAAAATTTATTTGTGCCTCTCTACAGTGTTTTAGGACTAATTTCCATTTCAAGAGCCAGCTGGATCCTGCTGGTCCTTCCCAAGGTGCCAAGGCTGCCCTGGTGTCTGCAGGACACCCTGGATAAGGAGCCCGGGGAGTCATCACTGCCTTGAGTTCTCAGTCACATCCACATGTCTTCAACTCCCCAAATCCTGCCTGGTCACCACAAATCCCATTAGCTGGGATGAGGACCAAGGCAGAGAAGACACAAACACCTGCAGAGCATCAGGAAACCCAGGTAAAGCCTAAACCAGCCTCTGAAGATGCACATTCCTCTCCACTGCTGGATTTTGGGGACACAGGGAGGAATCTGTGCACAGTCTAGAACCAGGTAGGAGCACCTGCCCCTTCCTCAGCCAGGCCTTCCTTCCATCCACCCCTTCACAAAGCTGCAAGAACAAAAAAAGAGCCCAAATGCCTCCAATCCAACGTTAGAGCTTTTTGATCACAAAGAGGACACAAAATTTAATACAGGGGCAAATCCAGCCCGTGTTGGCCACTTGCAGTGAAGCTGCTCTGACAAGATCCTAGAAATGCATTTCTGTTTCATTCCGTGGTATTTCTTGTGATGTTCCAACCAGAAACCACACTGGGAACAATTTGGGATAGAATAGAAAATGATAATGTCTAGACAGCAACTATGCCCAAAGTATTTCCAGGGAATATAAAACCCAGGCTCTAATAGCTCCAAGTCAATAATGACAACACTCATTTTAATTTTAATGATTCGAGGTGAGTATTAAAAAAAAGAAAAAAAAAGAAACACCACAAAACTGAATCAGTGAGCTGGAATAGGAATTGTAATTTTCAAAGCTGGACAATTATTAATCATTTGTATTATTCAATTAATACTGACTTTTCTAATTAATAGTATGCTTTATGTCCCCATCTGGGATTCAAACACATCATTCATTTTTATCCTTGAGAAATAAACAGCTGCAAAGGGGTTTGATGCACAACCAAAAGGAGAGTGAAATCAGGCATTGGATTTGCTTTTCCATTTTAGAACAACTCATTCCCTTGAAAAATAATGACTTTTGTAATGCTCCAAGGATTTCATGCCCTGCATTCCCATCCACACACCTTCCTGGGTTTGGAGCCTGCCACAGTTTTTACTCACAGAACATTTTCCCTGGATTTCTGTGGGGCTGGAAGGGTGGGGAGGTTCAGAGAGTCAGGAAGAGTCTTCATGCAAATATTTACACAGTGAGTGACCCAGACTGAAACTCAGCACTTCAGAGAGTCAAAAATACTCCCTTTTTGTGTATCAGAAAAGCTGCTGAGGCTCAGTAAGTGCCTCTCAAGAACGTGCCACGTCAAAACACTCGCAGGAGAATTTCAAAGCATTTGGTTGCACTGAAGGTTAAACGCAGTCAAACTCCCAGTATTGAGTAATTACCTCTGTTTCATGAAAAAAATGTTACATGCTTTGACTTCTTTAAAAAACAAATATGGATTTGAGGCTTAAGAACATCATGGTCCTAATAGGAATTGTGTTGGCAGAAGAGCAGGAGCAGCTCGGGTGAGTCTGGGGGCTGGAGCTCCAAAATGCTCTGAGACAGGCACTGCTCAGGATGCAGTGCATCCATCCCAGGATATGAGGGCAGAGGAGCAGGGAATTCCCATCCCACCACTGCAAGGGCCAGCTCTGTGCATCCATCCCATGGTATGAGGGCAGAGGAGCAGATAACTCCTGTCTCACCACTGCAAGGGCCAGCTCTGTGCAAAACCAGCACAGCAGGACGAAGTGAAGGAGGTAAAAGTAAGAAACCATGACATGTATTGATTGCAAACAAAGGGAAGAGCAGCCATTCCCAGAGACAGCCCCAGCTTCAGGGGCTGCTTCATTTAAAGCTTGGGCTGCTCTCCAAGCACTGCCAAAGTCATTTCATCCCACAGAATATGACTTTTATTTGAATACTCTCCAATTAAACAATTCTCCCTGTCAATTCTGTGGAAACTGGAACACAGACAGTAAGACAACCATTTAGGGTTCTAATTCTCATCATCTTTATCCTTCACCTCTTTAGGGCTCGTACCAAACAAAATTCAGCACTTCCACTTGCACTCAAGATTTACAGGGTTTGCTGCCTCCTGAGCCCCCTCACCTGGCTGCTGCCTCTGGGGTGGCTGGGATCTTACAGCCTTAAACATTCCTCCCCCCAGTTCTGACTTTCAAATGGAAGCCTCAGGATCAAGACCAATCCATCATTCCAATGCTGAGAACGAAGCTGTTGGAGCCAGAGGAAATGAATCCATGCGGTGGATCATTAGCCATGTGTGGAGTGGTGCTCCCAGAATTAATAGATGCTATGTCATGCCTTGGGACTACTTTCAACCCGTTCCCAGTCAGCTGGAAAGGGACAGAGGGAAATTGCTGTTCTCTTTTCCCCTGCTCTCTCTTTGTTCCTTCCTGCCTTCTCTCCTAACCCTCACAGCTGAGAACTCCTCCACAGTGGAATGAATAATCTGACTGAGGAAGTGCTGCTGCTGGGCACAAACTCAGAGGTGAACTGGAAAACAGGAGAATGATCCTAATAATGAGGAGCTGCAACACCTTCCCAGGCACGGGACAGTCCTGAGTGGAATTGCTGCCTACGGGCAGAACCTTGGGATACATCCCAGGGACTCTGAACAAGCAGCTCCTTCTCCACTGGCAACCTTGCCAGAACCTGGGAAAACCAGGGGAAAAAGGTACCCATGAAACCTCCCCTTGTGTCAAGCACCAGCATTCCTGGCTGAACACAAAGCCCGGGCTCCAGTCCCTCGGGAGGGACAGCGGATGCTGCAGCCACTTAAACACAGGCTCTGTCCCCCCTTTGCAGCTATAAAGAACAGATATAAATACCAAGGAACCTGGGATTCCTCCCTCCTGAAGCCTCATCCTAATTCTAGTCCCCTGCAGAAGCTCTTCACTGCCACAGACACTTCAGTGGCTCCTTCACTACTGCAGCTTTACAGCAAGGAGACTCCTTCTAGCCCACATCACCCCATTCCACTTGTTTCTCCAAATAAACCCACTAAACGTTACAAGTACAGCTGTGTATTTCAGGGAAATCATTCCTGGCACGTGAAAACACGTGAGGTGCCAAAAGATTCTCTCATTTGTTCACCTCTCTGACAAAAGCCTTTCCCTGACCCGGGTGTGAGATGATGCAAGACCCTGAGTTCCTGCAATGTGGGATGAAGGGAAGAGCTCATCCACACATCTGCTCAGGGAACAGCAGCTCCTGGATGTGCTCTGGGGACTCAGCAGGTTTAGCTCCCAAAGCCTGCCCAACATTTATTTCCTCCCGCATTATCTCAGGTTCAGGAACAGCCACAAAGGCAGCGCCACCAAACTCAGAGATGCTCAAAAGACCCCTTTAAAAATAAAGAAACAAATCAAAAGAACAAACTGTTGGAAGAGCAATGGATGCAAATTCAATATCTCCTGATTTTATTCCAAGCTTTTGCCAGTGACTTAATGAACAATCACAGACAAGCCGCTTCATGTTGTTTCTCAATACATTAATTAGGAATAACGACACTCATCTCACATCCAGCTCCACAGCTGAAAGGTGCTATGTGGCAAAGATTTCCTTTTGAGTTAGTTTAAAAACACCCCCACTCGGAGATGAAAACAATTTGCCAGAATTTTCCACATCAAAACAAACAGCAACTCCCCCAGAACACCAAAAGCAACAACAAGCAGCTCCCTGCACAGAGAGGCACTGCTGCAGAGCCGAATCCACTGGCCATGAAAAACTACAGATTTAGGGTTATGCTCCACTAAAGCAGAAGGAAAAAGGCTCAGAGAATTTAGCAGCAGAAGTTCTTCCATGCCTAACTATCCCATTTGAAAGAGTATATCCTATATATGTAAAAATAGACTTTCAAGTTGTTGACACACTAAATTCTTGCTGAAGGCAATTTGTTTTCCAGGCCACTTCGAGATGCAGGAGGAGGAGGGTGAGGAGCCCAAGCCACAAGGACACTCCTGTCCTGCAGTGGAGAACCCTCATTTGGCATCCCAGCCCAAAGGCTGGAAGAAGGAAAGGCTCTGCCTCAGCTCTGTACTGCCAATGGCAGGGAAGGAAGATGTTTCACTTTATACAAGGAACACACAACAGCCCTGGAACTGGCTTGGCATTTTAGAATTGTGGAATGATTGGGGTTGGAAGGGACCTTAAAGCTCTTCTTATTCCAACCCCCTGCCACGGGCAGGGAACCATTTTCCCTTTCATTATAGTTAGTTTATTATTATTTATTTATTTACTAGTATTATATTATGTTTTAAAGACAAAGTAAAAATTATTCCCTTGCTGTCGCAGTTCTGCTGAGTGTATTGCCCTCTTGGATTCTGTACCTCCTGGGAATTAAGGATTAGAACAGCTATAGATGCATTATGGTAACTGCAGAGCCTGCACTGGAAAACACACCTTTCATTGAACATTGCTGGGTTTCTAGAAATCAAAGCTTTCATGGAGTAGACAGTGTGTTAAAACCAAGTTCTGGCAGCTTAAGCTTGGCTCTAACTAAGGACACCCCTCAGTTCCCAAAGAACCCATGGGGGGGGGTCACATTCCTGCCAAGGAAGGAAAATCATCTTAGAGCTACCACATTGTGCTGAAAACCACAAAACTTTTCCAAGGCCACAGAACTGCTGCAAAAGAACTTGTCCTGCACCTAAAGAAATGGGTTTAAACATCGTGCACATGAATTAATAATTTGCTGAGATGACTCACCTTGGCCGGGTGGAGAAAAGCTGGAGCAGAGAGTTCAAAGCCCTTGTGTAAGATGCCCCCACTGCCTGGCAGCCCCTGCAACAGAAACAGAGTCCTGTGCCCTGGATGCTTCAGCAGAGGTGGCAGAAAGCACCAGGAGCTGCCCCTGGGCTGAGTTCAGCCCTGCCAGCCCCGGGGCTGCTGCTCTGAGCCCCTTCCAGCAGGAGCCCCCTGGCCCAGGGGCTGTTCCCATCAGGGGGTCTGGCCATCACCACCAGGTGTGGACAATTCATCAGCAACAGAGAACACAATGCTCTTAGAATAATGGAAATAATGGAAAAAGCCATAGTTCAATCTTAAAAGTCATCATGTTTGATCATTTTAAGGACTCTTTAAAGTACCTCTCTTGGAACAATATAATTAGATATAATTATACCTGCAATCTGGAACTTTTGGCAGAGTGCACTACCAGCCTCTGGACTGCACTGCTTCAGTGAACATCCTGGCTATGTGTTTTCTAGACATTTGGATAAATCAAGAGTTATTAGAGAGAAAGGAAAGAAAGTCCCCTATTTGATCAAGGTTTGATCACTGCAATGATCTGGGGTTTGCAGGGGATGCACAACCGAAGCAGGTATTTTCTTGTAGCAATTATATTCTGCACTGAAATCCACAGCCTGTCTGGTGCCACCACCTGTGCCATCCCAGACCCATCTGTGGTGGCACAAGGGGCTCCAGAGGACTCATTTCTTAGCCCCAGCCTGATGAGTGCACTGTTCCATGGCTCGGTCTCTTACAGGTGTTCACTCTTTACATTATCCCATACAACAACCCCCCAGAAATTACCTTATTCGGTGGCAATTAGTCCAATTAAGCAAGTCCCAGCTCCCTCCTCTTTCTGGGGGAATCACTGCCACTAAACTGATAAAGAAATGGTGCCCAAGAAGTCAAAGCACCCAGTGAAGGAACCTTTTCCCTGCATGTGTATAATCGGATCAGGGAAAAGACTCCCCCACTGGGATCTGATCCTCTGCTGCAAGGACATGGAAAAACTGAAACTGAAAAAAAATCAGCCCCAGTATCAACCCTGCTGACCCTGGAGTTCATTTAACAGATACAATAATAAAATAGCAACAAAACTAATGGAAGGGAATATTTGTGAGCTGCACCGAGGCCAGGCACTGATTGTGCCAATCAAAAGGACACGGGCTCTGGGTGAGAACAGACATAGAATCATAGAATCCCTTAAAGCCCGCCCTGTGCCACCCCTGCCATGGGCAGGGACACCTTCCACCAGCCCAGGCTGTCCCCAGCCCTGTCCAGCCTGGCCTTGGACACTCCCAGGGATCCAGGGGCAGCCACAGCCTCTGTGGGCACCCTAAGGACCTAAATAAATACCTAAAGAAGTACCTAATATGTGCTGTCCTGATGCTCCAAGGAAAACATCCCTTGGACATGCAGAGCCTGAATCCTCCCAGGGTTTTGGTTCCTTGCTGTCGTCCTTCCCTGCCACGAGAGAAAGCAGAACTCTCTCTCCAGCCTTAAATCTCACCGTGGCTGGGACTGAGCTCCTCCCTGACTGAACACAGGGCTCTCCTCACTCCACCATTCTCAGCGTTATCACCAAGAGGGAACTCACTGTCAATGGGCAAAGTGCACCGAGTTCAGTGAGCTCAGGCCCTGCTGAGCTTGGCTTAACAAAGCTCTCACTGACCCAACAGAGAGAGCTGCTCTGATTGATGCAGGTTTGGGATCAGACTCCTCCACCAGAACACGAGAGAGGGCTCTGCCTCCTCCAAACTGAATATTCATTAAAAGAGAGCAGCAAACAGACTCAAAAAGACAAATGTAATGAAACAGTAGGTGACTCAACAATAAGTCATTGCTGATTTTGCTGAGCCCTCTTGAACCTGTTTACATGACAGAGGGTGAGACTAAAAACCTGAAACACAGGCTGTGAAGTGCCATGAAGGGCTGAGGAATTCATGGACTTATTTAGGCTGGAAAAATCTTCTGAAATCAAATCCAACCATCCCCTCCAGCGCTTCCAAGGCCACCACTGACCATGTCCCCAAGTGCCACATCCACAGGGCTGCTAAATCCTCCCAGGGATGGGGACTCCACTGCTGTGCCAGGGCTGGACAGCCCTTTCCAGGAAGGAATTTCCCCAATATCATCCCCTGGCCCATCCTGAGCCCGTTCCCTCCCCTCCTGTCCCTGTTCCCTGGGAGCAGAGCCCAATTCCCACCCAGGTCCCCCTCCTGGCAGGGACTTGCAGAGCCAGAAGGTCCCCCCGAGCCTCCTTTTCCCCAGCTGAGCCCCCCCAGCTCCCTCAGGGGTTCTCCAGCCCCTTCCCAGCTCTGTTCCCTTCCCTGGACACGCTCCAGCCCCTCAGTCCCTTTCCTGGCTGAGGGACCCAAAGTGTCCCCAGGGCTCGGGGGGTGCCAGCAGTGCCAGCCCAGGGGTGGGCACTGCCCTGGCTCTGTCACTGCTGGCACAGCCCGGGGTGCCCCTGGCCCTCCTGGGCACAACCCAGGAGAACGATGTGGGGTCTGGTGTCAAAGTCCTTGTAGACACATCCACAGCCCTTCCCTCCTCCACTCGGCAATTACCTGACCAGGCTAATTATTCCCCTCTTTCAGGGTATTCAAAGTAGATTTATTAATTGTATAGAAAAATGTCTTCCATATTTCCTTTATTAATTTTTAATTCATTTTCTCTTCTTAGGCCCCACTCTGCGGTGTCCTGGATGAATGCTAATAATTAAAGTTCAAGTATTTGTTCTGAATTAAATCTGATCTCAGCTCTTGGGCGGGGGCTGCTGTGGGGTTGGGGTTTTTTTTCCTCTTTTGAATAAGGAAAATTGAGGAGACACATTTGTTTCTGCCATCAACAGAATGGCTGGTTCTTTACAAGATAAATATTATCCCAAGTTAATTTGGAGGTGATATACATAATGCAGCTTATCAGCTCTGGTGACATATGGGCTCATGCCTGCAGAATAACAACTTAAACCCACCATTGTGTTGCCAGTGACAATTACTGCTTGGAAAACACTTTGGTGGGGCCCACATTAATTGAACTCATTGCAGCAGCCAGGCTGGCAGGCTGGGAGAAAAAGCCCTACCAAATGACAAATGCTTTACATTTTCCAACCCAAACACTTCCTTCACGACTGCAAAGCCCTGTCAGGACAGAAGCACCTCGTGGCATCGCTCCGAATTATGGAGTCAGCCCTGCTGCAAGAAAAAACACCTGCAGACAAACATGGCATTGCTTGCTTGGCCTCACATAAGCTCAGGAAACCTGTTTGTTTTCTGCAAGAGGAGAACTCAGGGTGGAAACAAGTGACGCCAGCACAGACAAAATGCCTTAAAATAGTCCCTAGAAAGGACCAGCTCCATCTTCCTCTGTCCCTCGTAGGGATGCAACAGCAGGGAATGAATCCAGCAGCTTTCAGCTAAAAATTGTGATGAGTACTATGAAATATATACAAACCTAGAAGCACTTCCCTCCCTTTCTCTCACAGCCCAGAATGTGCCTGTAAATAAGCCCTGAAAATTCATGACTCAAGAAGCATTTTGGAACTCTTGTGAGCAACGTGTCTAATTGGGGGGCTCAGAGGGCTGGATTCATTTTGGCTTCATGGAGAAATGCTTTCATCCCATCACATGCTGCTGTCAATTCTCTCAGTGGTGTTAATGGAACAAGAGAGAATTCCACTAATTTGGGGGAAGCCAAAGCCCAAACTGGGGAATATGTCTAAATACACTGATCCATCTGGGCCTGCAATGCTGCTCCTTCCTCAAGGTCAGATCCTGCAGGACTTCCTGGCCACTCCACTCATGTTGAAAAGCACAGAGAACTAATTTCTCTCCTGAGTTCCAGGGGTGCAGAGGTACAGAACACAAACCTGGCCCAACTGTGGTCCTGTACTGCTTTAATCTGATTATCTCACGTGTAAGGCCAGGGGCTTTTTGAGGATGAACACACAATTTACATGTCTGGGCTCAGCAGTGGACCAGCAAGCTTTGTAAAACTAAGAAACCATCAAAATTCATCTGTTCCCTTCACAATTCTTCTCTCAAAGGCCCTTTCTTGTTCCTGTCTCCCCATGAAATCCTCTTACACAGCTGTATCACACCCAAAGTATTTCTCAAATACTTTGGAAAGACCTTCCACAGTGTAAGGGCCCCACAGTGGCTGAAAGCAATGGGAAATCTGGAAAAACAATCCTAAACCAAGGATCTTAAACCAAAACACCTTGAGGGGGGATCATCCAGTGTTAAAATCAGTTTTAAACACAGAACAACTTTCTCCATGCTCCAAAAGCTGCTGTTTTTCTCGTCCTTTCCATCAACTATTTTAAGGCATTTTATCTGTGCTGGCGTCAGTTGTTGCCACCCAGAGTAATCTCCTTTTGCAGAAAAATAAAAAGGCTCCATGAGATTATGTAAAGTCAACCAGGAATAGAAATGAACATAAATACCAAGGAGAAGATTGACTGGTAACATTCAGACAGGATGTCATCTTTGGGAAGCAACTGGTGGACGTCTTCGTAGGAATTCTGCCATTTGTGCCAGAACTGCAGCATCCTGAACTGATCATTTAGACACATTTGGGGCCAGGATTTGGAGAGCCTGGGGCAGCAGCAGCAGCTTCCCAAAGGGCTGTGGGCTGTAGGACCAGTCACAGACTGCAATCACTCATTTGTAGCAAAGCTGAGACCTGTTTGTCCCTGTTTGTTTCCTGTTTGTTTGTTAGGGCAGGAAAAGGGAGTGATTGAGGTAAATTTCAGGCTTTCCCAGTTTTCATGTTTTCTAAAGACAGCACTTCAGTTTTAGGCTGGGTTTCTTTACTCTGTGTGTTTGTGTGGCTTTTGAGTCCTCTTCCCTCCATGGCTGTAATTCCCCTGTTTCATGGATGAAGAGCCTGAAGCAGGACCTGAGTGGGACTCTGACCCTGGCCCTAATGACACAACCCGAGTGCAGGGAAGAGCTTTGCAGGAATGAGCTGGGGCTCCCTGCTCTAATGAAGCAGGCTAAGGACACAGAGTTTCCAAGCAGGAGAACCAGCATTACCCTAATTACTGGCTCAGTGGAGCTGCCCAGGGCCCCCAGTTCCCTTTGGGCTGCAATTCCCAGAGCTTTAATGTGCATCTTTGTGGTCCCTTCCCTCACAGTGGACACAATTAGCAGCTCGCAAAGCAAGTGGAAGGGAGAACAGGCAGAGAGTTCTGGTGATGTGGCTCTGCAGTGCCTGGGAGCTCATGGACTTCACCTCAGTTCAGGTCATTCTTGAAGGCTGAAAAGGTAAATTGTCATGTTTCTCTGAAACTGCCCAGATTTCTGCTCATCTATTCCAGCATTTTGCAACTTGCCTGGGAGAAAAGCTGATCCACAGGGGATGCTGTTCCTCTGAACCACCAAACCCCACACAGTGAGGGTGTGCAGCTGACAAATGGTTGGCTCCAAGGGACAGCAGTGATGAGAACTTTACACCAGACCATGTGAACGGGCACATGAACACCCTCCTACCACACAGCATAATGAACCCCGCAGTGAAGTCGCTCACCAGCTCTTCTTTCTCCCTAAATCCCGTGCTGCAGAGCCCGTGAACTCCTCCAAGTTCCATAATGGTATTTCTCAGCACTCAGAGCTCACACCACTGTTCTCCAGCCACTGCTTCTGCCTGTGGCAAAACATCTCCTGTATGGGCCACTACAGAGCCAGGTATTACCCAGAGCAGGGCAAAGCAAGGCACAGATCAAGCAAAGCACAGTGAAGTGCTTCTGGGAGCACAATGTGCACAAGCACTTGCTTGATGGATGGCTCAGAGTCTCCTTAAGTGGGATGAAGCTGCTGAAAGGACTTACCTGGCTTGGGCTCCTGAAAATCAGTGTAAACAAAACTTTTTAGGCACTTCACAGCACATTCCCTGTCCATGTGAGGCTCCTGTGAGCCCCTGGTCCCAGGGCCACGCCAGATGCCTTTGCCTGGCACTGCATCCTGACATCTCAGGGGGCAATTCCCCACTGGGCTGCTCTGAACAGCCCAGACCAGCAGGGAACTCAGGAAGCAGTTCTCAGGATCACAGAATATTCTGTGTTGGAAGGACCCACCAGGATCAGCCAGGTCAGTTTTTAACTCAATAGCCCATATGGGGATCAAACACACAGCCTTGGTGTGCTAATCTACATCAGAGATTGACTTTATACTTACCTTGTTTGGCACTAGGTACTCAAAATGTTTACAAATTTGTCCCTAAGAAACTGAAAAAGTGTCTCTTATCCTGCCCAAATCTCTCTGTCCACTACAACAAATCAGAAATTCAGAGTGATAAGTACAAAAAATATCAGAGCCAACCCGTGTTTCATACACTGAAACTAACACAGAGGAGAATAAAGTTGAAAATAGACTTCAAGTCCTCATAATTAAGAAATTTGTGACAGTACCCTTCTTGAACGTGAAAAGCCAAAGGCACACTCCACTTTTAATTCATTCCACTAGTTACAAACAATACAGATGCTTCAGAGCAGGGAATTACATTCTCTCTCCCTCCAAGCACAGCAATAGGAATGAACAATGGGCTGTGACTATGATGGAACACCAGCCTTTACAGCTAAATTCCAGCCCAGTGTTCTCCTGCACAGCCCCCCCTGCTACTGCTGCACACTCAAGGACTACAGTGCTCTCTGTAAAGTAATTAATCTTCTTACTGCTCCCAGCCTCTCATCCACCTAACTATTATGAGAAACTCTCGTGCCTCTTGTTTCTGTAGCAAGGCACTCCTGAATTATCCACACGTGGAGCAATAATGATGGACAAAATGCCTGCAAGTTTAAGGTTGCTAAAGATTTCCTGAGAGACAAGATGATCTCTAAGGTCCTTCCCAACCCTAACCATTCTATGATTGTAAGTAAATACACTTCCTTGGTACAAATCCTGTAAACACATTCAAGGTGCTGCCCCTTTGCTGCTGCCAGAATGGCAGGACTGCAGGAATGCAGGTGCGTTGCCCACCCCTCCCCTGGCCAAGAGGGTGTTCCTGGAGCCAGGTTGGACCCTTGGGAGCCACTGCCCACCCCAGGCAGCAGCAGTGCCCTTTGGCTGACTCAGGGCCTCCTCTTCCCTCTCTCTTGGTTCTGAGCCACAGCCAGGGAGCAAACCTTGCAGAATTCAAACTCAGCTGTTGCACTTTGCAATGACTCTTCCCTTTTCAGATCATCCTGATTAATTGCTGAGAGTGGACAAAACAAAAGCTGCTTGCCAGCTGAACAACGTGGGAATCAGCAGAGTGTGCCAAAGAGATCTCAAATTAAAACAAAACCAAACCCCAGATGAACCAAACCCCACCATCGAGAGGAAAATCTGGTTTGCCACATCTGGAGTTGATTTATGGTCCTTCAGTGATTTTATCAGGAAACTGAAATAAAGATATCTGAGATTTGCATATGGCTGTGTTACACACTGCAATCAGCAGGCCTTCCACGTCTTCTGGAAAGGAAGGATAGATAATGAGTGAAAGGAAATTCTAATTTTATTTGGTGGCTCTGTCTCCATTCAACTTCACTGATCAGACAGCCAAATTAAGAAGGATAGTGTGCTTATCCAGGAGCCATTTGTTAGACATCTTCCCAAATCAATGCCTGACACAAGTGAGTATCTTTTTGCAATAGGATTTTATTTGTCATGTTGGGCCAGGAGCATCAGTCCATAATTCACTGCAAGTTCCATAACGCTCTGTCTCCATCCCTCACACAACCTTGCAGCTTCACAGCCCCTTGCTAGGAGTGCCTTAAAATAGGCTGGTATCAGTCCTGACCGTCGCTGGTATAACTCAAACAGATGCTCTATCTCTGATCCTTCTGACAAGGAAACAAAACAAACAGCCCAGTAACTTTGGAAAGGACATGGGCACACTGAATACATCCCAGTAATGGCACTCACTCCAGAGCTCAGAGCAGGAGACCTGGAAGGAAAGGGCAAAGGACTGCTGCTCCAACCTTATTATCAGGGAATCACAGAACCATGGAAGGGGTTGGCTTGGAAAGGACCTTAAAGCCCACCCAGTGCCAGCCCCTGTCATGGGCAGGAGCACCTTCCACTAGACCAGGTTGCTCCAAGCCCTGTCCAGCCTGGCCTGAAACTCATTTCTAAGGCAGATTTGGATTTTCTCTTTTCCAATCTTTAGCTGTTGCCACAAATTCATCTGGTTTGAACAGCCAAACTCAGGTGGAGGTACCTGGAATTAGCATGATTTGAGTGCAAGGGAAATATTCCAAGTGACCAGGCTTAGTGCTCTCCAGTGCTCCCCACAGAAACCTCCAAAGCACTGAATAAAAATATCAACTCAGAAAACTGGTTCAGAAACGGCACCTCCCGAGCCAAACACACTGTTCTTAATTCTGCAGGGTCAAGACACTTCCCATCTTCAATCACAAACCTGTCATATCTGATTTAGTTCAGCTTCCTGATTTCCAAGCTTGTGGAAGTGAGTCAGCTCCGAGGGTCAGCCTGGACTGCAGAGGCAACAACTTACACAAGCCAAGTCTTCAGTCCAACAAGCCTCCCCCTTGGTGTGGTAACAGCAAAGCACCCCAGAGACAGATTGGTGCTGTGAGCCATGGCAGGGCCAGCCCAGCCCTCCCACAGCTCCCTCCAGTGCCTCTCCTGCTGGATTCTCCAGCTGGGAGCTCAGGGTGCCAGGGAAGGACTTGCCTTGAGCACCTCAGAGAAATGTTCTGCTCCCCAAGGGGCACCTTAGGCTTTTCTCCCATAAAAACCCATAAAAACCCTACTGCAGTGATTTGTTGCCTTCAGCCTTTGCAGAAGATACCCCAGGAGCCTGGGAATGGGTGGGACAGAAATGGGGCAGCCCTGGCTGTGGGGCAGGCACAGCACTCAGCTGGAGTGCAGAGGAGGACACTGAGAACTCAGTTTGACTCTGAGCTCCTCAAACAACCTGGCAGTTTCTGTACCTGTAGCATTGTCTGCCTGGAGCCAGCAAGGAGGAGATTTTTGTTTACACACTAAAGAAACAAAATGTGGCAGAGTGAAGAAACACTGAGAAAACAGCCAAACTAACCCAAATTCATCATCTCACTCTTGTCCTCTTCCTTTAAACAGCCAGATGGGAGCTAGGAGCAAAATCCATATGCTTTCCTTAAAAAAATCCCCCAGAAAACTCTCTGAACTGTATTTGTGGAATTAATCAGATGAGTGGCAAACATTAGATTTGTCATGTGCATAAGGAGTGTTGCTATAACCAGCACTGAATGATTCCATTAGCAGCTCTGATGTTAGGAGTTTAATATTCCCAGCTGTGAAATAAAATAAAACCCCCACTTTGGCCTGAATGTGGTGGGAAAAACACTGGAAAACTACCTGGGTAGAGTCAAACTTTGTGGCACTAACAAAGCTTTTCTTTACTACTGAGCTAAAAATCAACAGGGCAAGAAAATGGGGAAAACACATTCCTGATCTCTGCAAAAATTAAACTAAGCACTTATTCACTCCTCTTAGTTTTTAAGAATATCAGTTAAATTCTAAACACTGGGAACAATCTGCAGGCAGCACAAACAAGCCCAGACAGAGGATTAATGATGACTGTCAGCAACCCTCCAAAAAAAGACGTTTCTCTAGTTTTAAAGCTTTGCAAATTTGTAAATAACCAGAGAAGGGGATTTTACCATCATAATTCTGAGAACTGCTGGCAAACAGAGGGTGCTGTGATTAAGACAGAAATTAAAAACCAATGGCAACGTTTATCCTCATGCTAAATGAGATGTTGTCACTCAAAGGGACTTTAAAATATTTCATGTTCCACACTGTTTAGCCCCAGGATGGGGGGACTCCCTCTTTTGCTTTTCAAGGGTGAAGGAAATCAACTCCAATGTGATTTTTCCATCTCTGTGCTGTGAACTCTCTGCCTGGGTGTGCATTTGCAGTGTCACAGCAGTGCTCGTTCCTGTGTGGATGTTTTCTCCCCCACTGCAGAAATCAGGTGGCAGCCAGGAGGGTTCCTGACGGGGAAACAACACACCATTTCTGGGGGTTTGGGAATTAGCAGGAAATTAGCCTGGGGAAAAGATGGAGGGAAACACCATCAATTTGTCAGATTAAATATAATCTCCATCTATGATGATAAACTCTTCATTACAGAAACACCTTCTATCTTGGCAATTCCTTCTATTGATGAGTGCAGTGATTCCTAAAGGAGCTCCATGAGAGAGCAGCAGCTGGGGTTTTATGGGGGAGACCCCAGCAAAACTCTGCTTTCCCTGCAAACCCAGCCCTGGGTGACAAATAGAGCACTCTGGAAAGAATGCACGGGCAAGCTCTGTGCAAACCTCCTTGTCATTATGTAAAAGCTTTTAATGTATTACCAGTTTAACCAAATCTGCCCAGGGAGATTGTCCCCGAACAACAGGACTGGATTTAGATTTGCCATCAGCAGGAATCTCGGGGCTTGGGATTGAGCACAGGCTTAGTGCCTGAAAACAGGGCTGGGCTCACTGATTGATGGGGCTGGGGCATAACTGAGCCCTTTCCCACCTCCACTGAACCTCGTGGCTCAAAATGTACAGAACACGCTCCTCTGTGCTTGTTTGTCAGATAGACATTGACTCATACATATAGAAACACACATATGTATACAATATAAAATGTATTATGTCTATTTATAATTGTATAATAATCATTGAGTCTGTTTATTATGTAATATGTTCATAATACAATCTATTAAAATACATACAGATAAAGCACCAAGGAATGGTTTGGGTTGGAAGGGACCTCAAAGCCCACCCAGTGCCAGCCCTGCCATGGGCAGGGACACCTCCCATAGCCCAGGGGGCTCCAAGCCCTGCCCAACCTGGCCTTGGGCACTCCCAGGGATGGGACACCAAAACAGGAATCTAAACTGCAACTTGATAATGTCGCAATTTAAATTCCTCATTTAAAACGGGATGCAAAGGTTGAAATTTCCCTCCCTTTGCCAGGGGAAGGGGTTTTCTCCATCTTTTCCTTCAAGCATCATCAGATCCAGCCTGAAAACTTGAGTTCAGCAGATTGTAGTGCAGCACAAATATATTTATTTATATTCTATTGTAACATTTTCAAAAGTCCCAAGGTCAAAGCGAGCAGAAACCATTTTAATCTCCATCCCTTTGATGCTGGAGCAGTTTGATCACCTTAAGGGGATTCCAGCCAGGAGCCATATGGGGCCACACACGCAGTAATGCAGTTTGCCTGCCCTGCCCTCCTCCTCCCTCTGCCCACGGGATGCTCTGCATTTGGCACGGTCCAAAGTGACTCAGACTGGGGTCAGACACGGAGCAGAGTCTGCCCCACTGAACATTCCCATGGATTAGTGGGAATGCTGAGATTAGAGCAGTGCAGGCAGCTGGGAACCCATCTCCCCTCTCCCCCTGCTCCCATCCCCTGGTGGGAGAAGGGAAATACGGATGGAAATCCTTGGACTCGTGTTTTGGGGAAGGGTGTCCCTAATTGGGCTGTATTTAACCTTTAGCCTGTGGTTTTATCTCCTTTGGAACAAACAAGGAATAACCAGAGGATCCCCAGGTGTGAGAACTGACACTAAAACATCTCTGGGCTCTATCCAGGCTTAACAAGGGAATTATTTCAGTTAGAGAGGAGCCTAAACTGGACTATCTGGGGGTTCCTTCTGGCTCTTAAAAATTAGGTATCAGAATCTGTGAGAGGCAGCTGCTGATGTGGCTCAGTGTCCTAAGCCTGAACTCTGCACCACTGGGAAACAATTCCACACCACCAGCTCCTGCAGGAAAGAAAGGGAAATAAGCCAGGTTTCTAACTATTTATTTTTACCACTGCCAGACCAATTCTGTCCTCAGGGAGTGCTGCACACTCCTGCTTGCTCCCTGTCCCACAGCACAAATGGAGTGGCAGAAGTTTCCAGGGCAGAGCTCAGGTGTGTCCAACCTGCAGCAGCCTCAGTGCTGGGGGGGAGTGCCCTGAGCTGCCCAGGACATCCCACACCGTGGCAACACTTCCCTGCCACACATGCCAACCCTGACAACACGAATTCCAGTGCTGAAGGAGGAAAGGGGCACTAATTCCACGAGACAAAGATACAGCTTTCCTTAAATTAAAATATAAAGCACAAGCAGGCTTAGAGAATTCCCTTATTAGCTTTGAAAAACTACTGTGCATTAAAAAGCCCCCAGAATGTATTTCATTTTTTCAGTCCAGCAAAGAAACCAACCCAGGCTCTGCCATTTGTTCATTTACAGCAAATATTAACACGGAGCCCAATTTTCTGCCTGACACAATCACTTTAATTTTTACCAAGACGAATGTTTTGAGCAGCAAAGAATAATTAAATCATTTTCTACTCCAAAAGAAGCCTCCTGGTCTCATCGTGGGGTTTCACCGTTCTGTAAATCATCTAATGATTTTCTGCTCGTTTAAATATTGCCTCCCCACAGCAAACTGATTAGCCAAGGTAGGATATACATATGGAGGCACTTGCAGGAGGGACCAAGTTCCTAAATCATCCAAAGATTTCCTGCTACCAGGAATGTTCCTTGGCCTGGGAAACAGGGCAGGATGAGGGACAGTCAGCAGGGCCAAATTCCTGTCTGGGATGTTCCTTGGTCACTTCAAAACACAAATCAGCTGCTACAAAGAGAGAAAGGAATTTCAACTGATAGAAGTTGATTCCCATAGAAAACTGGAGAGCAGGACCAGAGATTCCTTTAACATCAATTTAAAGGTTTCTTTTCCTTGCCATAATGAATCTGGAATTCACTTTTGCTCAGTGAAGCTGATATACAGACATTGGAGTTTTAAACAACTGGGGTTTTTTTAGGAGGGGAAGGGAGAATATGACAAGTTACCAATGGTTGCACATGATATTAAAATCTTACTGGAGAGAAAGGAGGACTTGCTTGCTTTTACACGCAGCAAAACTGTAACATTCCAAAAGCATCATTATTCTCCTGTTAAAATGACAAAAAAAATAACCTTCTGCCCCAAGAGATTGTGCAATTTATTAGTATTTCAGTGCTGAATGCACTTGTCAAATATTTAATCATCCAATTCTTTGCATTAAAAACTGTGCAAGAGGGACTTTGCCACGGGGGAATAGCAACAATCCACAGAAGTGGGAATATTTTTGGAGGACACTTATCAAGAAGAACAGGAGATCTGGGCAGGGAGAATGGTTGTGCTGCTGCCGTGGATTGAGGGAAGCATTCTGAGTGGCTGGGGAGCAGAGAAAGGGAGAAGAGCAGGGCTCATCCAGGGCTGGCTTTGCTAAAGCCACACGTGAGGAAACAGGGCAGGGAGGATTTGCACCCCCTGAGCTCGGCGTGTCTTTGCAGACAGAAAGAAGGGATGCCTCTGAAATGGAAGCACCAGCCTGTTTGGCAATGCTGCCCTGAATGTCTCTGTCAGAGCTGCAGAGCCCCAGAGGGGCAGGGGGAGGGCTGGAGCCTGGGGCAGAAGTGACACACAAATCCCATCCCATTCCCAGATTTCCTTTGGCTCCCTAAACACAAAGGCATGAGCTGACAGCACAGAACTGGGCTGAGTGTAACTCAGGGTTTAACTGAGCTGGCACGAGTTCCTTAACTTTGCACCATCCTCTGGCTCTGCTTTCCTGCAGAATTCCCTCTTTACTTTGTGCTTGGTGCTTTCCCCCAGCTCCCCAGCCACCTCTTTCCACAGCCTGACCACTCCTGCTTTCCCTGTCCCTGTGAATCACGAGTACACAGAAAACGTGGGTGATAAAACGACCCCTGACTTAGGAACAACCCCCAGTGCTGACAACTTGACTTTTCCATCAAACCCCATCCATTGGCACTGGAAGGAATTTCAAGTCTGTCCTGCAGGAGGAGCTTTGCTGGTTTCCATCCACAGAGATTTCGGGCTACAGGCAGTATTTAGGTATGAATAACCTGGGTGCTGTTTGGCCTCCCCGTGTAACAGAGCCCTCTGAACAATCCCCACGGCAGAGGGAAGCCTTCCTGCAGGGAGAAACCAGAGAAACGTGTTTCCATCAGTCACTTCCAGGAGCCCAGCTCAGCACTCCCACCAACACACCTGCACTGCTCACTTAGCACTTCCCTTTCATCGCTGTCTCAGCCTCTCTCTGCACATCAGGCTCTATAGATGCCATATGGACACATCATAAAGCTGATTTCTTGACCCTGAACAGCCGAATTGATCCAAGATGTCAGTCAGGAGGTGAAGAAACCAACCAGAGAATACCTGGCAGTACCTCCCAGCCACTGTGAGAGCTGCCCCCAGAAAATGGGAATTCCCTCCCGGGGAAATTCTGCTGGTTCAAATTTAATTTTCTCCTAACAGAAGAACAAGAAAACACCTGCTACTTTCACCAAAAGAGCTCTGAACTTGTTTCAGCCCTTGTAGGCAAAAGGTTTTTAATGTTTCTGGGAACACATAGCACAGAAACTAAGAACAGCACCACACATTTCCGTTTTAAACAGAAAACACCCTGACAGTCACCAGTCCCATGTAAATCTAAGCAATTTATACTGACTCATGTGCAACCTGCATGCAAATAAAGCAGGAACCAAACTGGGTTTCTCCTAAAGGACTTGGTATTTCAGCAGGTGCCCATGGAGGATGGCTAATTAGAAATCACATCCTTCCCCCTGCAAAAGGGCAGTGTCTGAACTGTGACCCAGGCAAGGATGTGTCTGGAATTCATAGAAAAATACATGCACCATTTGCCTCCCAGGACACAGTAAATTCATCACCAGGCCCAGAAAACAACACTTCACACCTCCTCTCATGCCCTGGCATTCCACAATGGAGCAAGCTGGGCTAGTGGAAGGTGCCCAGTGCAACTGGATGGGCTTTAAGGTCCTTTAAGCCAAAGCAGCCTGGGATCCCAGGATTCCTGGAACCAGCACCACTCCCAGCAGCAGCAGTGGTGGAACTGCAGAGTAACAGAGCTGCACCACAGCAGCACTCACAGCCCTCCAGCCCTCACTTTTGGGGAGTCACATGGTGTTCATTTTCCTTAATTAGATACCTGGGATCCAGCTCAGCTCGCCTGGGACGACTCACACATTACTCAGCAGGCACATGACCCCCAACATCCCAAACCTCACAGCGCAGGCATTGAGTCATCCTGCCCACTCCAGGACATTCTTAGCTCTGTGCTCCACCAGCACCAAGACTCGGTGGCTCCTCCAAAATAATCGATTGGACCTGTTAGTTTAACAAGAAATTAAACTTCCTGGATGGGGCTTGGAGCAACCTTGCCCACTGGAAGGTGTCCCTGCCCATGGCATGGGTTGGACTGAGAGGGTTTAAGGCTTCTCCCAGCCCAAACCATTCTGGGATTTGAAGTTCTAGAGTCCCTCACTCAAAATGGAGCTCCTTGCTACCAAATTCAGTGCACGTGGACTGTCACATGCAATTAATTTCCTGACAAATCTGAGAGATTAAACAGCCACAGGCTTAGAATGAAAATGGACAGAAGAGGAATAAAGAAAAGCAAGGATTGTTGTCTACATATGTGAAGTGTCCTAGGCAGTAAAATGGGAATATTGGTATTAAATTAACCTGAGAGCCATTGTTGTGATTGGAGCACTGAGCAGTGCAGGGGCAGGGAGGAAAGGAAATGAGAACTAACAATGAAGGCCCAGATAAATCTGAGCTACGATCTCGTGGAACTGAGTATTTACTTTAATCTAATCACGGTTTTGATCTATGTTACTGACATTTACTGTGCTAAAGGCCCATTAAAACTGACCTGGCAAATTACAAACAGCCACTCCAAGCCTGCTCCTCATGTGCCCTTTGTCCAAGTGTGCACAGGTGTAAAACCCATGCCCAACAACACGTGGTGACACTTAATTTCAACCTCATTTAGGTTGAAATTAAGCAGCACATCTCACCTTCCCTCAGCCACCCCATCCCAGCAGCTGCACTGGGACTCCTGGAGTCCTGAAATGCTTTGGGTGGGAGGAGAACTTCAAGCCCCATTAGCTCCGGCCCCATTTTATTTTCACCCCCCATTTTCATTTCAGTCACACTCGTGATTTCCTCCCCTGTTTTCCCTCTCCCCCCACACCCCTCTGGACCGGCAGAGCTGCAAACACACCGAGGGCAGACAATTTCCAACTCTCCAAAAGGAAGCTCTGGGGTGCCTGAGGAGCTGCAGGGACTCTGCAGCACAACCCACAATGAATCATGTGTGCCCACCGAAATTCAGGCAAATACCATGCAGCCTAAGTAGAGCCATTCATCACTCGCAGGGCCAAGGGGACTGTCACACTGCACAACACACTGCCTGCATTCTGAAGAGAACATTTGCTCTCTGGAGCTCGGGATGGACAGGCAGAGTGGGATGTAGAGCAGCCACCACCTGACTGAAGCCACAGAAATAGATATTGAGGAATGACTTACAAATTTATTCACAGATAAATGGGAACATTTTGGCGTTATCTAGCAATAAATGTATTTTATCTACTGCAACAGACACAAGATGACCAAAGAACCTTTTGGTAATGCAACAGCACAAAGGAATGTTCTGGATACAGATATTTTTTCAAGCTAATGATCCGAGTGCAGGAGGCAGAAAGCACATGGATATTGGCGAGCAGCACGATGAACTGTCAGCTCCAAGCATTGCCCAAATGCCATTTTAGAGGATTCTTTGCAGACAGCATGTGGAAAAGTGGTTTGAAAGAGCAATCAGGGTTATTTTGCAAATTACCATGGAAAATCTGCGAGCACATGGGGAGAAGGCATAAAAGAGCTCGTAAATTTAACGTGGAGAAACAAACACAATTATCCAAGACAGAGCAATTGGAGTTGCTACAACACCTCTACAACACATAACGGGGTCTTAATCACTCCAAGTCCCGAGCATTGGATAATGAGCAGCTCCTGCAACGTGCTCAGCACCCCCAGCACGTCACAGCCGCGCCAGAATTGCTCCCACTGGCTGCCCATTGCCAGGGTTGGGAGGAGATAAGAATGACCTGCCTCTGGTTCTGGCCACGCTCCCTGATTTATGGGAAACACCCTGGCTCAGCCTGTGCCCAGCCAGGCTCTGGTTGCTCTGCTCACTCCTGTCATGACCCTCTGCTGTGGCTACAGCAAAGCCCAAGCAGACACAAGCACCAAAACAAGTGTTCTCTTTCTCTGGGCCACACCATTTCTCCCCTGAATGTCTGAAATGCAAAGCTACCACAAGGACACCAGCAGGGGCTGATGTTCTGCACCAGGCAGTGCTTTGGGCACAGAGCAGAGCCTGGCAGAGAAGGGAAGGGTTTGGCCCTCATCAATATTGGCCCCAAGCACCCAATATCAGCATCGACTGATTTAGTGCTGATTAAACTAACTCAATTAACACCTTCATAACAGCAAAGTCTTATTTAGAGTTTGCAAAGAAAAAAGAAAAGATGAACTCATTTGATCAAGCAAAACCCAGGCTGAGCTGGGAATACAAGTGGAGTCTCTGGCGTCCTGGTTCTGTGCTTTGCCCTCTGGGTCAAACAGCAGGGGCAGGTGGATTATCCAAACCCTGTGGGTGTCAGTCCTGCTACATCTTTGTCTGATTGTCCCACTCCCCCTTACTGACATCCCTAAAGGGGGTGGGAAACACAGAACAATCCCATCCAACCAAACCCAACCTCAGCTCATCTTAACTCTCCATTTCTCTTATAGGAAAGGAAGCCTCATGGTGTCTCTGCCTTTAAAATCTGCATAAATAACCTGAATAATTGATGAGTTTCGCACTTTATAATCTTTCTGCACTGAATATAAATTCTTCCATTAAAAAAAAAAAGAATAAAATTGAGAAAAAGGATTGATAGTTGTACTTTAGAAGATGGAGCCCAGGCTTTCCCTACTGGCAAGGTGAGTGGGATAGAGATGCTGACTCTGCTTTGTCCTGCCTGTGCCAGCCTGTTAATTGCCTGGGTTTTCTGCCCCAAATCCCCAGCTCCACCCCCAAGAACTGAGAACCTGTAACCCAATGTGTGGCATTCTCTGCACACTCTCTGGGAGTGTGTGTTGCAAGCACAGACTGGAATGAGGTGTTTTGTCATTCCTTTCCACTGAACATAATCCAAATATGTTTTATGGAGCAAACTTTCAAAAATAACCCCCCACCTAATCAGACTGATGTTTTCATGTAATATAAATACTGAATGAATACACTGGAAATACTAAAACAAAATTACTTCATCTCAGCAATACCAAATGTCTGGGTATTCTCAGAATGAAATGGGAACCCTTGAACAAGACATTTTGAGTTATAAAGTTTATCTGCCAGTAAAGAAATGTTTCCATGAAATGCTTTAAATGTTAATGAAATTGTACATTCTGACAGAAAACTGTTCCCTGAAACATGTGGGCTCATTCTCACTCCGTAGTGTTGGCTCTTGAGAGCCAGGATTGGGAGATTTTTAATAGTTTTATTTCAAGTGTGTAGTGTAAAACCCAAGCTGCCACCTCCAGTTATCAGTTCCAGATAAAAGCAATGTCCTCTCAGTAATTAAGGGAAGGAAAGAGGCTACTGCAGCTGCCCAAGGTGTGTGTGCTCTGGATCCAGCACTAATGACACCAGCTCTGCTGCTGATTTTCCCAACCATCTCCATAGTTACCTTCTCCCCACGAGACAGAAGAGCTGCCTGTTCACATGCTGAAATAACAAAAACAGAACCCAAGATGGAACATCCTTGGTATTGGTGTCCTTTAATGATTTCATTGTGGAGTTTGAGAAGGATGACACTGGGCACGGCAGTAAAACAGGGAGAGGGAGTTCTGGATTTGTTAGGAAGGGAATTGCTATTTGCAAGGCAAGGCACAAATCCTTGCCACGTTCCCAAATGGCTCTTCATTCCCCTGCACAAACAGAGTCAAAGAAAGTGGGTTTTCTTTCCCCAGTGTGCCCTTAAAAAGTAAGAAGTAAGAACAAAACAGTGCTGCTGGCTCTGGGAGGGAAGCAAGGCTGGAGATGGACCAAGAGAAACTTGATGACACAGTAAAGGATAAACTAAAGATGCTGACAGGAACATTAAGGAAATTTGTGCCTCTTGCTTTCACTTGCACTCAGTTCAGGCCACGTTTGCATCTTAGGCTGGACAATCCGAGCTGAGGGAGAGTAGAATCTGTAGGGCTTGGTCCTTCTCCACACTCCTGACAGGCAGAAATCAACTCCCTAATTGTCAATAAACCAATGCAATAAACCCTGGGAGGAAAGTGTTGGTGACACAAGCAGAGGAAGGACTTCCCTTGCTCAGGGAGTGTTTACAGTCCCAGCCCCTGCTGCAATGGCAGGCAGACCCACTGCTGCCTGGCTCATGTGCCCCCACTAACCCTCCAGGTCCAACACTGCCTGCTAATGGGCTACAGGGAGCCTTAAAGCCTGAAGACACTCCTGGGCATGGAAAGAGCTGCAAGTCTCTGGGTAATTAACAACTGGCACTATTGAGCCCAGAGAAGAGCAAGGACTTCTCTCCCCAGATAGCCCCAAACATGGAGAATCCTTCCACTTGTTCAGTGCTTACCTGTTTTTCACAACTCCTTTTTCCTTAGGCCCTTCTCCCCTCTCCCCCCCGTCCCCTCCCCGAGCTATTGCTGTTGGAGGATGTCACCAGGGCTGGTTCAGATCTGTCAGATATAATCTTCTAATCTGCCAGCTCTTCACAAGCAGGAGATGAGCTCATGTTCCGACTGACAAGATGTGCTGAAGAGTCTGGGCTTTCTCAGAGCCTGTTACAAGTTGAAGTTCCCCCATTGTGTGAATCCTGTCAAACTTGGCCCTGCAATTTCCCTAATGACAGCTGCTGTCAGTTTAAAGGGTAAATTATTCAGTTCAGCTGGGAATGCTGACAGGAGCTGCAAAAAGGGCCTTAGCAGTGGAGAAAAGGAAAAGGTTCCAGGTATCTGAGGGGAGATCTAGTAAATGCACCACCTCAGACAGACTCCATTCAGGCTATTTTCCAGTCTCCCTCCAAAAACCTGGGAAGCTCCTTGCTTTGGCAAGAATATCACAGAATTAGCAATAAGGTTTAGGAGACCTACAGCCAAGTTCACAGAGATGCTTTGATGCCTGTAATTACACATCTTTATCCCATTTACAAGCACCCCATGCAGTTTAAATTGTCGTGCTTTCACTGGGAGACCTGAAGTTACCTGATGGAATTTTGAAAGTACTTCAAAAAGCTTCCTTAGGTGCCTGTGTGCATTTTTGAAAGCTGTTTCCACTATTCTCTATTATAGAAGGGATACACCATGGTACACTCTGCAATTTCTTCTGCTCTGCCCCACAGCAGAGCCAGAGATCCACCTCTGCAAAGCACATTTTGAGACCCATCCAGCTGGGAGATGGACAGAGGGAAAGAAATTGCAGATTCACAACTGCGTTTGTTGGAATGAAAATGAGGAAAACAAACAGAATGACAAGAGTCATTTCTGCTCTGTCAATGCCTACAATTCCCATTCAAGGTTTTCCATCTGCTCTTCCAGCCAATTGTACAGGTACAAGGGCTGGGAAACAGGAGCAAAAAGTGGAGAATTTATTCTCCACCATTTCCAGTTGTATTTCCAGTTTCCTCCTGGAACTGGTGGAACAGCTATCCACATCCACTCTCTGGTGCTTGCCATGTGCTTTAATATATTTCTGGTTCTTAGCAGTCAAAAAATATACATATAAATTATTCAAGGGGCATGTGGCTCTTGGAAAAACAGGTTCATTCCAACTGAAAGGTATTAAGTCAGCCTGGAGTAAGGCAAAATAATTATCATTACTCTCCAGCAACCTGAATAAAGGTCTGTCTAAATCCATTACAACTTGCACCATCAGTTACAACGGGCACTGTGATACCTGTCCATGAGCCATCAGAAATATTAACTATGAAGTGCTACAAACTCCCTCACTAATCACAGCTGGCCCCTTTCCACGCTCCCCACTCTTGCAGGTTGTGATTCCAAGGGCGTCTCTGCTCACCTGTGTTCCTGCTAATTCCAGGCTCTGTTCTCCAGGCCTCGGCAGACTCATCTGTTTGTTTGGCAATAGCATTTCACCCCCTATTAAAGCATTCATTCTGTGCTGGGGCAAATCAATGATTCGGTTCTTGGGGCCCAGGAAGGTTGAACATCTACAGATTTGGGTGGTTCATCTTCATCTCTCCCTCGCAGTTTTGTTCTACAAATTCCTTGCAGCAGCTGCAGAGCCCTCAGGGCTTGTTTCCCCTGTAACTGGTACTGAGCAGGACCATAATTCAGTGAGAAGATCAGCCAGCCTGTAGCCAAAATGCTCCATTTCTCCCTTCACAACCCTCCCTTGCCAGACACTGAGAGCAGCTTCTCCAGGGCAGGGACCATTAACATGAAATAGATGATGATGATGATGCTGGTGAGATTTTATGTGGCTCCCAGACTCCCTTTCTGATTGATGCTTATGAGGTTGTCCTTAATTTTCAGCAAGTAAATCATATCTATTCTTTATCTCTTGATAACCTGCCTTTTTAATGGTTACTTGATGGTGATATTTACACTTACCCCAAACTCCGGGGTACAAACATTGATATGGGAGGCAACAAGGCCAAGCAAATCATCCCTGAACACCCAAGTAGAAAATAAAGCTTCTGCCATTAAGCAGAGTTTTAATGACCCTCAAAAGCTGCAATCTGTGCTCACAAGCCCTGAATTAAGGCAAGGGTTGTGAAGAACAAACGGTACCTATTCCTCAGGAGCCAGGAAAGCTTCCCGAGGATGGAGTCAGTGACATCGGACAGGAGGGACCTTGGACAGCTCCACCCGAACGCAACAGGCTGAACACGGCAACAGGTTTTCTACCTGAAGAGAACCCAGATCAAATGCAGCTCTGCTGAGGAGTAAAGGAGAAAAACAAACAAAAACTAGGAGCAAAGATAATGACAATTCCAAATTCATCATCTCCCAAGGAACCGATTTAATATGTTCCAAGCAGGCAACTGATTTCCCAGATGTGGAAGGAGCCTCTCCCAAACACAAGAGGAGTAGCCTGAGGTTCCAGACTCCTGTTTGTTATGCAAAACTGCCCTAAAAACCAGACCTCAAAGATCCACATCATCATAAAGTCTGGAGTGATTTTTATCTCCCAAACAGTTTTCCAGCTGTTGCACTTGTAATTAACACCACAACAGCTTTTTTTTCCTTTTTTTTTTTGCCATGGTTCTTTTCATTTCTAGGGGAAGAGATGATGGATTAAGAAATGGAGAAAAAGGAGCTTTTCTGGACAACTGAGAACAGCCAAAATAAACAAAACACTTCCAAATTATTCTCAGTTTAAAGTCTTGTCAGTAGTTCAGTGATTTTAATTTTTTTCCAAATGATTCATCAGTTCCAGTGACAAAAAGATTTGACGAGGATTAGAACAGGACTTTTAGTAATTTTTCTGAGTACATTTTTAGTGGAAAGTTTCCCCTCCTGGACCTGGCTGTTGCACCATCAGGAATAATTCCCTTCCTTTTCTCCTCTCACAATCCTTCAGGCCCTGCTCCCGTGGATGATCAGATGACAGGCATTAGAGCAGTGGCTTGTATAGTGATGGTAAGAGAGACTCCAAGATAAATACAGCTCTATGGATGCAGTATTGTTGCTGAAAATAAGGAGGAGGAGCTGATCTTATGGGAACAGCCAGTTCTCCATGAAACACCCGTGACCTACAAATCACAATTTAGGAAGATCTGTGGTGTAAAGAGTACAAAATTGGGGTGATGGTTGTATTTTGTCCCTAATGATACTGGTAATGTGGGGCTGCTGCACAGCAGATTATTGTGTATTACAGGCAGAGCTGGAGAATGCTCCTCTCAGCAGGATGGATTCAGCCAAAATACAACCAGGCTTTCAGGAGCTTCAAGGAAACATTATTGCTACTAACCAGTTCACAGCACCATTACCTGGCCCAGAGAAGCTGCAGCTGCCCCACCCCTGGAAGTGCCCAAGGCCAGGTTGGAGCACCCTGGGCTGGTGGGAGGTGTCCCTGCCCATGGCAGGGGGTGGCACTGGATGGGCTTTAAGGTCCCTTCCAACCCAGACCATTCCATGATTCCACAATTCCACATCAGAAAAAGCAATTCAGGATGGGGAAAACCCCCTCTGTACACGAGCCAGGACTTCAGCTGATTGAAAAACTGGTGGGAGTTGAAAACCTCCCCAGGAGGAAACTTGGAGGGAATAACACAAGTGCCAGCTTGGCAAAGGAGTCCCTGTTCCCACCCCACACACAGATGTGCCAGCTGTGCTTTACAGAGGATTTCAGGAGGTCCCTGCCCTCAGGTCTCCTCCCCTGCCCTCCTGCCCCCCAGTTCCTGGTGCTCCATGCCCAGGACACACAGACCCACTCCGAGGGCACTGCCCTGGGGTGAGGAACACACAGATGAGCATCACACCTTTCCATTCACGTGACCTGCTTTTCATCCCCCCCCCACACAGATCTGCCTCCTCTGCTACCCCCTGTGCAGGTGACACTCAGTTTGCTGTCACTGAGCTCTGCACTGCCAGAGCTCTGGAAAATATGGATGTTTTAATGCCATCTCCTTCAGCCTTCTCACTGTGATTTGTGTAGATCAAGGGAGGGAGCAGCCCCTGAGTGGGAGATGAATATGCTGAGCAATTTCAATTCCCTCACACAAAGATTCTGTGCTTTCCCTCGGTGAGTTCACCACAAGTAGCCTTGACAGAGCCAGGACTGCAGACGTGGCCAGGTCTCAGTGCAGGGACAGACCTGGGACTGTCTCAGCAGGTCAGTGATAAGCAAAGGCCATCCAAAAGTCAAGTGTGAGAGTCACACATGATGCTGGAGGTGTCCTGTGTTGGACTCAGTGATCCTTGGGGATCCCTCCCAACTCAGAAAAACCTGTGATTCTGTGTCTTACTTTTGCAACAGTCCAGTTCTACAACAGGACACACAAATCTCCAGCAACAAATGGGTTAACAAGCCCTTTATGCACACAGGATAAAGGAGAAACCTTCCTGCAGCAGCTTCCATTCAGCTGCAGCACTTGGACTCACTCTGGATTAGTGTGTGTGTGTCTCACCCAGGACAAAACAGCAACAAGCCCTGCATACCTGGATAGAAGAGAGATTTTAGGCTGCACAGCTTCACCCACTGTAATCACACACAGTGCTCCATGTATCACGTTACCTCCTGAGCACAGAGAACATTGCAAAGTGTCCTGGACTGAAATCCACGGGAGTCACAGAGGCAGAAAATGGAAGAGAAAAAAAAAACAAAACAAATAAAGGGCAGGGAGAAAAAACCCATCAGCAATAATGTCTTAACAGCAAGGAAAGCATGCCATGGATCAGCACAGCAGCACCACTGATCCTGCACCTCTTACTCCAGGAGAGGACTGGAGGAGACATTTGAGTGCTGCCCAGGACAGCAGAACCACAAGTGGCTCAACTTTGGGGCACTGCAGGGCCATTCACAAGGCAGCAGTTTGAATTCTTGGTAAGCACCTCTCCTTTTGCATTTCACTCAAAGAAAGGAATAGAAACAGCTTGTCCAGCAGCATTTCCCATGCAGGCAGATGCCCCAGTGCCCACTCTGGTGCTGGGATTCCAGAAGCAGCTCCTCTGCAGTGCCTGGTACGTGTGTGCAGGGGCTCTGCAGGCTCTGCTGCAGCCCCTTCCCTGCAGGGCTGGGGAAGGTGAGCAAACATTTACACAGGAGCCAGGCAAGACAAGACAGATCAAGCAGCGAAGTCACAGAAAGCCTGTGGCTGCTGTGCAATTCCTGAATCAGCAGGACAGGATACAGGGCTGGAGAATGATTTAATTGGAGGCACATTGCTCCTTCCCACTCTGTTCCTCTCCTGCTCTCCTGTCAGATGGCCCTGGCATCCCGTGCAAGCAGCAGGTTCCTGTGGTGCTCCAGCTTTGGTCTCACTGCCTTCCTGCATCTAAACCTTCCGACAGGGATTGTTAGAGAGAAACACACATTGTTTTGGAGAGGCAAACATTTGTGCAAAGGCAATTCTGGCCCTCCTGAGGGCTGGAAATTCCTAACAGGAATGCCGTGCTCCACACTTCCCTTTTCATACACAGAGGAATCAAAGCCTGAAGTCTAATAAAGGATAATCCAAGGTGTGGGGGGTTTGTTGTGAGGGGTTTTGTTGTTGTTTGTCCTTGTTGGTGGGTTTTGGTTTTATTTTTTTCAAGTGCAGCATTCCCCAAAATAGTTTCTGCTTTTCCTTCAGACAGCTTAAAAGCACATACCCAAACTGCATTCAGGGGATGTGTGCACACTGGGAGCCTTGTTAGCATCCTCCTTTATTTGGGGAGAACAAAGCAAGTATGATTTAACTGCAACTTCAATAAAAAGAAGAAAAGAAATGTTATTACAGTTAGTGGGATAAAACCTTTGCAAGGGCTTGACAGCTGAGAGGAATAATGTACGTAGGCTCAGAGAAATGGAAATAATTAAAGGGGGAAGCATTAGGAGGCAGTGGCACTGGAAGTAAACTGAGTGGATGCGTCAGACTGTGTCAAAAAGCTCATCCAGGCCCAGCTCAGAGCTCATGGAAGGTGAGAGAACGGGCAAAGAGAAAGAGATCCAGAGTAATCTGAGACTCATTAGCGCAGTGGAAAGCTCTGCACGACATTAAGCAACATTTTCAGGGCCAGGAGCCTGAAGAGCCACAGGCAGGCACAGATGGGAGGGATGGTGAAAGCAAGAGGTGTCCCAGGCAGGGAGGGCAGGGAGGATGAGACCCCATGGGGGGAGTGGGAAGGGATGAAGGAGCAGCAGGGTCGGTGTGTGCCCACAGCCCGTGGGAAGGGATGCTGAGTGGCACTGAAAGGGCAGGCCAGGCATTAGGAAGGCTGAAACAAAAGGGGAAAGGTAAGCAGCAAACTCTTCCCCTCATGCCCCCCCTCTCCTGTCTCTGCTGATCACTGAGATGCCACAAAGAGACAGCATTCCCAAAGACAGGGGACAACCATATGCAGGAAGGTGGTGAGAAATCCCAGCCCCCCTTTCCTGCAGCCAGGGAGGAGCAGAATGTGAGCATTTCTCTGCTCCCAGTCGGAGGAACCAGCCCTGGCCCCTCCTGGTGTCACCACGGCAGGGCCAAGTCCCCCCTGAACTCCTGGTCCCTGAGCCAAGCAAGAGCAGAAGCACCATCTGAGCTACAATTTCTTCATGACTATGAAGCCATGGAGGATGTATATGCATTTCAACTCTTCCCTTTGTGGATGTCCTGCTAACCAGCCAGAGCACATCTGGAGCACGGCACATCTGGTCTGGTTTGGTGGTGTAAGAGGGGACAGGGTCAAAGATTAAACTCACCTACTGATGCTGAATGTTTAACAAAAGTTTCTGACCGAAGAACCAGCATTCAGTGATTTTTTCAGTGGACAGATTGAACAGAGGAAGTTGAAGTGACAGAGTGGGAATGAACTGCTGTTCAATAAGAAGTGACAGTGAGAACACCCAAGGGTTGCTGTTTAACTCAGTTACTGTGATTAACAATGTTGTCCACAAAGATTGAAACTTAATTAACATTTTTAAATTGTGCTTTGACATTTTTAGCTCTTCCTATAAAAGCACTTGTGCAGCTGTGTCGTTACAACAGAGAAGCTTCAGAGCTTTAACTGTTTGAAACACTCACCCACTGGAGGCTGATTGTGTTCAACTTCTGACAACAGAAGCACACAGATCCAGATGGAACCCGCAGATAAAGACCCCTACAAGCTCCTGAGGTAATTCAGTGCCTGGTGTCAGAGCCCTCCTCCTGAAACAGCATTGAATCACACCCAAAATGTGCTGTTAACTTCAGGAAAGAGTTTTGCTCCAAGAAGCTCTTTGAGCAGCAGGTTCCAGTAAGCCTGACCTTGGTGAATGGACAACACAGGGATCTTTGGGGGAAATGAAATAAGGAACTGAAGCTTCTCCAAGAGCACTTTGGATGTCACTCCCAAATGATAACATAATTCTGTTAAAACATTAAAGTAGCAGATCAATGGATCTGTATTACACACAAAAAAAAGTGGGGAAAGACAGAAAATGTGAGGAAGATTATTGTTTTCTGACTTCTGGTGGAAAATTCACAGTGCCTTGAAGTCTCTCCCATGCAACAGAGAACAAGTCACATCTCCTTTAGAGCGGGAACTCAAGGGGATTTCATAAAACTCACTCTACTGGGCAAAGGAACTGAAGTAGCTGGAGTTCCACAGACACTGCAACAGGTACCCAGGGCAGTGTGGACACACTACAGGAAACAGCCCTCCCTTGTTTTACTGACTATTGCACAGCTTCCTGTAGGAAGCAGAGCTAGTTCACCTTTCCTGTGGGCACCAGGTGTCAAGACACAATCACAGATCAATCTGTTCAAATCAAACCTAAAGCAGAGCCTCTTACATAAATACACAATGCAATTAGAAGGAAATGGTCAGCTCAGTATTGGCACACTAATGAGAACTGCCTCTATGAAATGACTATATTCATTTAATTAAAAAGCCCATTATGGATCCCATTCAAAATGCTGTTCATTGAACTATTTCGTATAAATCTAATTTGCCTTTGTAGAACGTTCAGAGTATTATGTTTATTTTCACAAACAGGTTCTGGACACACTTGGCCTCTCATGAAAGCGTTTTACAAGATGTATGAGATAGAGATCTAGAATATGAACACTGATTATTTCCTCGCAGCTCTCATGAGCTCTCAGGGTGTAGCAGTTTCCAGGCAGTTCCCCTCGCAGAGAACCTGTGCCATCCTGAGGCAGGAGGAGCTCCAGTGCCTGTGCAGGAGCTGCTGACTCACCACAAACTGCAGGGACATCCTTGCAGAAGCATCAATGCCACCCTGCAGTGGAAGGGCTGGACCCTGGAGGGCTGAGCTGCAAACCACTCCAGCAGCCCCTGCCTGGCAGTGAATCCATCTGGGCACAGACACATTTATCACACTCCCATTCCCACAGAGAGCCTGGAGGTCACCAGGGCACAGCTAAGGAGGGATGCAACAGGGAATGACAGTTTTCACCAGCTGCACACCCTGGGTTTGGTCTTCACTGAAAAAACAGGAGTTGAGGCTGAAAGATGCTCAAGAAAATGAACTGCTGCTCTGTGGAAACTGCAATTTTTTTTAAGAAAAGTGAGTTACAAAAGCTTGTAATCAGCCAGATCCACGACTTGTGCTTTGACAAGGCACTGCAGGGGTAAGCAGTTTGATTTTTATCCCCTTTACCTCAGAGACACAAGCACCAAGGGGCAGCACCACCTTCAGTCTGCAGAATCACTGCCTGAACACACACAACTTCCAGAAAGGTAAGCCCAGCACGGGGGCATCTGCAACACATTTGCCCCTGCTAAAAGAAAGGGCATTTTCAGCTCAGCACCACCCCTGAGCTCACCAGTACCCACCAGTTGGGCAGGGAGGGCAAAGCACAGGGAAGGAACACAATCTGACATGAACATCTGATCTCTTTATCTTTCCAGGGCTTTGGGATCAAATATTGCCTATGCAATGTGTGTCTGAACATGCCAGGATTCTGAATTTGGGAAGTATCTCAACAGGACCATAGAAATATTATAGCCTATGTTAAAGAGGTGCTCAATTCCAGGCCTGAACTGTGGTTTAAACACTGAGTTTAGGTCCAGACATCACAACACTTGAATTATTTATGTGATTGCTGATGTTGAGACCCAGCATTTAAAACAAATGCCCTGTGCCCCAGCCTTTGGCACAGGCACTTGCTGCTAATGAAGGCATGTAGTGCCAGTGACCTCCAGCCCAGCCTGCAGCTCCACTCCAGCTCAGCACTGTGCCCACTGCAGAGCACGGGCTGCTGTGTTTACACCCCGTGCAAGCCTCCTGAAATTAATAGCACACTGAGCTGGCACTTTGGCCCAGGGTAAGCAGAAGGCACAGTTTCAGCTTTTAGTGCAGATTATGGCCCATTTTGTAAAGCTGTCAAGCATCTCTGGTAAAAGCAGGCTAAAAATGAGGGACAAGCCAGCAGAGCTGCCCTTCAGTACTTCACATTTTGCAGCATTATTTGTTCCCACAGCCCCTTAGAAAGCAGGATTTTAGGACAGGCTCATTACTCATAATGTCCATTTCTTGTCAATGCAATTATGTTCTACCAGATGTTGCTGAGTGTTCCGGAGACTCTTCTCTAACCCACAGGGCTGTTTGGCTCAGGACCTTCCTGGGGATCACACAGGTATCAGTGAGGGCAATGTGAGGCCTCGTGGACCTTTGGGCATTTCTACTCAACAAATCTGGCACTTTTCTGAAAGTAAAAGACACAGAAAATACAAAACAGTGACACAAATAGTCATTTATACCACTGTAAGTTCCTTTGCCAGAGAGAGAAGCATTTGGCCATCACTACCCAATGCTGCCAGAGTCCAGTAAGCTCAGAGTCTTCTCTGAAGCTCATTTTCTGAATTCTTGGATAGGATTATTTTGTTCTCTTTCATGTGTTAAAAATGAAACCCTAAGAACAATAAGGCAATTGTTTTCTTAAAGAGAGCAAGAGCTTCATTTAATCTCCTGCAGCTTGCACGCTGCCAGCAGGATGCACTGAAAATCTGTGTCTGTGTCCCTGGGGCTCACCAAAACCAGGGGAGAGGAGAGGGAAGATCTCCCTCTTCACCCCAGTGAGCACTACCAGCTCTTAGTTTGCCTCAAGTGACCAGCACACAAATGCTGAAAACATGCCAATCATCCCCCACCAATGCCAAAAGGATGATGGAAGAGGGTGTTATGTTGTATTTGAGCCATTCCTGCTCCGTAAGGAAGGGAAGGAAGAGTCAGAAAAGCAGCTTTCTGTGAGTTAAGAGAACTGAGAAGGGACCAAATGGCCTAATTTTAAGGCACTGTGAAAGGATCATATTCTATTTGATAAGAAGCCCTGGCAGACAGGGCCCAACAGGCTCTGTCCAGTCACTCCCTGAGTCTGGGAAACTGGGAGAAAGGGAAACTGGGCAACTGGGCAACAAGCTGCAAACAAGGAAGGACATTTCCTGCACTTGAGGTTGTCATTAAGGCACAAGCCCTGCAGCCCCAAGAGCTCAGTTTAGGAAGCCTCTACCTGCCCTTCTGCAGTGAACCATTAGGGAAGAGAAAGCATTAAATTTGGCCTCATCTTGGAACCTGGAAATCTCTCTCTGTGGGCCTGTTTGTAGTGGGATAAAACCCAAGGAATGTCAAATTGTACCGAGGGTTTTCAGGTTTTCTTTGCTCAGAGGCAAAGAAGTGCTGGATTCACAGCTGCACTTGGGAGGGATCAGAATTTGGGTCCAAACTCAAGCTTCACTCACAGCTGTCAGGATGAACACAAAGTGGCCTCTCCCTCCCCTCGCTATGGCTCCGACTTCAGAGGTTTCTGAGAGAAGGAACACAGAATTATTGAACAAAGAGAGATGGCACAGAGCTCTGCACAACTCCTGTGTGCCCAGGAACTGCAATCCATCTGCACTTGGGCTGCCACACCAGGCAGGAAAGACAATCCTGGCCAGGGGGGGGTTCCTTCAGCTCTTTTAACACCAGAAACAGTCAGAGAGGAATGGGACACAACCAAATGTTGTCTGGCTGAACACTAAAGCCCCCTGGTAATGGCATGTAAACATTGCCAGTGAGCCCCCAGGCCCAGGTTTGATGCTGAGTGACTCGATTTGCCTTACACATTGTTCTCCAGAAGGTTCAAACCTGCAGCTCAAAGGACAATCAGGAGGTTCAATGCCATGCTAAGAAGTCAAAATTAGGTGTGTCAGTAGGTTTTGACAGAGCAGTTATTGTCTGTATTATATAAAACACATAATTTCATGACTATTCCCTAGCATATCATTAAAATACATTGACATTTCAATTTAAATAATCTTGACTATTGCTGTGACTATCCTTTAAACTAATCCTTCTCCTAATAAGGAGTATGGAGAGAAGGCAGTGAGTGCTAAAGAACTGTATCTGTCATGTGCAATACCTTCTATCCAAGGATCACAGACAAGTAAGGATGGAATTTGCTCCTGCAATAACAGAATGTGCTCCTTTCCCTCTGCAGAGAGGAGGTGGCACAAGAGAAGTGTGGGGGACAGGGGATAACACACCAGAGCCCCCTGCCTGAACCATGGAGTGGTTTGGGTTGGAGGGGACCTTAAAGATCATCCAAGTCCATCAATTCCATCTCCTTCCACTAGACCAGGCTGCTCCAGGTGGTTGGAACTGGGTGGTCTTGAAGGTCCCTCCCCACCCAAACCCTTCCATCATGTGATTCCCAAGTGTCTGCTGCTGGTTGTCCCTGCCCAGAGCAGCTCCCAGCAGTGGCAATTCCAGTGCAGGATCTGCCACCTCAATCACCCCGAGAACAGGACAATTTATTTGCAATGCACCATTCATTTCAGACAAGCTGAAGGGAAACCTTTCAGCATCTTAATGCAAAAAGGGGGGAGAAAATGTGGATGTGCCTCTAAACACAAGTAGTTAAGGATGAAAGGTGAAATAAAAGCTATCATGGGAAGGGGTGGAGATGGAATTCATCCCACCTGCAGCAGGATAATCAGCTACAGAATGCACAGTCAGGAGAATTAAAAAAAAGTACCAGGGCTTGTCTTACACATGGAATTCAATCCAGGCCCTATAGATAACAACAGGTACCCTTGGGGGGTTCAGTTCCTGTGCAGATAAACACACATTAAATAATTAAGGGATGGGGAGGGAAGTTTTAAGGTCCTGAAGCTGCTCTGAAGCCACGTGGACCTGAGATTAAAGTTTCACCAGCAAACTTGCCTTAGAAGATAAATTCAGTTGTCTTTTCATCACCTCCCTCCACTGCCTGGTACTCCCAGAATGGAAACACAGCTCCAGGTAACCTGCAGACTGCCAGGCAGGCTGGCAGAATGAAAATAAAGGTAAGAATTGCACTTTGGGGCCTTAATCTGTTGGTGCTGAGTGACCCTGTGTACTCTGGCTTGGAAAAGACACCAGCTTTTCTGCATTTCCCAGAGCAGCTCTGCTGCCTGTTCTCTCCCTGCCACACAAAGGACTACAAGAACAGTGTAATTACACTTATGAATCAGCAACACTTAGTTCTTGAACATATGACAGACTAATGAAAGCAGCTCCTTTCTGTGCAGTTTAATGCAGGTTTATAGTCAGAGAGACAGCACACTTGATGGATATTAAAGATTGCTGCTTTACCTTCCTCTGCAGCCACTTGAGGACCCACCAGATAATACAAACAGCTTTCACCTAACAGGCAAAGAGGAGAAATGACAAGTCTGGCATTAAACTAATACATTGGAAGGCACACTATTATTTTGTTCAAATATGCTTTTGAGAGATTCTTCTGCAGCTCTGAGGATATGGCTCAGACCCAGCAATGTCTGCACAAAAGCTGCCCCAGAGCCTCGGCTGGACATTTGTCACAGAGTCCTCCCAGGCTGAAATGTTCTGGTCTTTGGATCTTGCAATATCTCATGTTTACAGAAGGAAATTTCTTTATTCTGCAGCTTTCCTGAGTTTTGCCAGTTCTTTGTTGTGGCAGTGCAGGGACTGAGAGCCCCTGGTGCAAATGTCCTGCCTGGGATGTGAAATGGAGCTGAGAAGGGCTGGAGCTTGGAGTGCTCCCCCTGCCAACAGGGACAGGACACAGCCTGGGCACAGAGGGGTTTGGGGAGGATGGAGAACCACCACCCTAAACCTCCAGTGCAGGTGAAATCCAGCTCAACTTCTTTCCATAAATAATGCTACACTGGATTCTAACATCAGATTTGCATCAGAATTTCAGCACTTGCTGCCACAGACACATTCAGAGTCAGCTTTGCTAACGCTGGCTCTTCGTTTGCCATCCCTGCTGATTGAGGTTCCTCTGCCCCCTCCCCAAATCCTGGAGCTCAGTGCCAGAAGTAACTGTGTCACCCACTTCATCTGCTGACTATTTATTACAAACACAAACTAATCCTCAACCAGCAAAATCAGAAGCCAGTGAAGAGTCACATGAAAAAGCCCCAACTCCTGGGAAATTCACACACTTTTGTTTTGTTTTGCCCAACCTTTCCCCAAACCGAAACAAAAGGCAACACTGAAAAGGAACCAAATAAATCAAGCTGTAGTTAAAATAAATAAAAGCACCAGGCTTTGCCTTCTGAAACTCTGTCACCCTGAGCCTCAAAGCCTGGTAATGGCATTGCTAAATCAAATCTCCCTGGCAGGGATTTCTCCAGAGTATCTCAATTAAAATTGAGGCTAAAGAAAACTAAACTGAACCAATTGAGGCTATCTAAGGAAAACTGGGGCTAAACTAACTAAACTAAACAAAACTAACCTAATTGAGGACATCTAGATGAAATTGAGGGTAACACAAGCAGTGCAGAGCTGCTGGACAGGGGGAAAATGTAAAAAACCACTAAAAACTCACCAAAGTCCCCCCCAAACCCCACTGGACATTCAGCTGGGTGTGTCCTGGCCACTTCCCCAGCAGAGCAATGTAGTCCCTGGGGTTTCCAAAGATGGAACTGCTCCTTCTGCTCCCAGCAGTGCCTGAGCTGTGGCTCTGGAGGGGACAGCACCAAAGGGCAGCCCATGGGACGCTGCTCTGGTGCTGCAAACCCCGGGGGGCTCCAGCGGGGCCGGGGGGGCTCCCCAGGGCTCGCAGTTACAGCCAGCCTGGGGACACTGGGGATTGTGTGCTGCCACACAGCTGAAACACTGCAATCTCTGTTGATAAATCTTGGAGAAAAGTGCATTTTCCTGAGCCTGCAGCTATGGCAACCAGCAGCTCAATATTGAGCTGGGCTGCACAGTGGAATATCCAAGGATTTTGGGGGGAAATAATTTATTGGAAAATCTGGGGCAATTAGACTCTTGTCCACGTATGTATTTAATATGGATGGGTTTCATATCCTGCAATGCTGTCTGGCAGAAACCAAAGAGAGGGGTTTTTTTATTACTTTATGTCTTAGAGTTGTTTTGTTTTATTGAGGAAAAAAGGAAAAAAAAAACAAACACAAAAAACTGACATACCCCAAACTTCAAATTCTGAACTTTGATTCAAGAAGTTTTCCTAAAATCAGTGATTTCACACCCTAAAAGTTCCAGCTCTGCCAGAAATGAGACACCTGATTTCACAACCATCCTGAACTCGGGGGATATTTATCACCATTACATTCTTTTGACATCCTTTTTGTGCTACTTTTAAGAGACAAATTAAAGCATCTCCACAAATTATGAGTAGATATTTATTTGACCAAGGGAGTGACATTTGTGCATGGCTAAAATCAGTCCACAAACCAATATATGGCTCAATTTCCCCTTTTGTAAAGCGAGGATAACAGTTCTGCTCTCCTTTGTGAACCACCAAAAAGGGTAGGTATTATTGGCAATATCCAGGTGGAACCTGAAATCCCTGAGTGTGTCTCCTGCAGTCCCAGGCAGCAATAAAGCAATTGAGAAACCATCAGCATACAAATTGCCAAATAATGGCCTCCCAATCCGTGTATTTTCTTTTATTTACTCCCCACACTCCTGCAGAAAGTGCCACCTTTCTGAGCTGCTGCTGCTGCCAAGGACTCGCAGCCTCCTCTACCCTGTGTTTACCCAGGGTTGTTTCCACATCATTACCAAAGAAAGAGCCAGGCTAAATTATTAAGGAAACGGAACAATTGATGTTTCTATAATACACAGCATTCCCCATCTGAGCCTTGAAATCAATTATGGAAAACATCAGGCTCCTCTGTCTTCCTTTGGCCCAGTTTCAAGAGCCACTATTTTATCACCATTTGTTCCAACATTGTACTTGACTCTGATTAAGCTCTTGAGCATGAAGGCCCTGTCTTGCCTCTGACTGCACAAAGCAGCTCTGGAGGGGGATCCCACCCCCTTCCCCACACTCTTTTATTTTTTCTTGCAGCTGAATCGGTTGTTTTCAGAGTATCCTCTGCAAACTTCTCTCCCATAAATCCCTTTCTCCCTTCTATTCTCAGATTTAGGTACTGCTCTTCCTTAGGGTTCTTTTCCTGGCTACAGAGTCCTCACTCAGTGTGGGAAGCACATCAAAACAAGGAGATGCTCAACAGCTGAACACCTGCTTTTTGAGTTTGGGGCAGAATTCTGCACTCCTAGCCCCAAATTACCATAACTATTGAAATTCTCTGTGAGATCATCACTTCCCTGAAATTAGGAGGGATCCAACTTTGGGGTAAACTCAGATTCTTAAATGCAAAGCACCCGAAGTGCCAACTCATCACTAAGATCTCCACACTCTCATTCCCCCTGGATGGCAGGACAGAAGCAGGTTGAGCTGAAAACCAGGTTCCAGAGCTCTGGGATCACCTGTGAACTCCTGGTCTCCCCTGGTTTCTGCCAAGGGCTGATAAAAATGACATTCTTATGCCATGGGGAGGTTATGTTTTAAAAGCATCTCAGCTTAGAAAAATAAAAATCCTGCCACATTCCTGAATGTTGCTGAATGTCACTGATGTCATTGTTTCCATGGCAAGGTGAAGAGAGGGGAAACCACAGGGATGGGGCAGGAACGGGTCCTGTGCTCAAGGGTTGGTAGAGAAGGGTGGGGAATACCCCACTCTGGCATTGTGATGCCCCAAGGGGACCTTTCCTGACTTTGGCCTTCATCCCCGTCCCTGGGGACAGCACAGCACCTCTGGCCACCTCCACTGGCTCCATCCACCCTCCCTGCCATGGCTCTGCCTGGAGAACTGTGGATTAGAGCAAGGAACAGTAACACTCAAACAACACTGATAACCCTCCTGAACCCTGACAGGACCCTCGGGCTTTCCCCACTTGCCCTGTAAAATGTTTCCTTTCACCTGAATGAGCACAAGGAGTCCCAAAAGGTGCCTTTCCCCAGCATCTGTCTGACTTACCTGCCTCACTCAGCAAGGTATTTAAGCAGAAACCTGACTCCAAGCGAGACCTTTGGGGACTGTTTGTGCATGTTAAGTAACTTACTCAGTGACCACCACTCTCCCCACAGTGGAATTCTCCATTCCAAACCAATTAAGTCTATAAAGCCCTATAAATGGGGTGCCTGAATTTCACCATGGAGTAGGGAAGGAATGGAAGAGGGAAGGAAAGGGCAGGTTAAGAGCCCTTTCAAAGCTGGGCTCACGAGGTGCTCACAGAGAACTGCAGGAGTTTGGAATGAGCATTATTTAGCTTGCCTAAAACCCAGGCCTGGTCTGAGAATAACTCATGGCCACTGGGGCCAGTGCAGGTCTGAAGTTGTTCTCTCTCAGGCAGAAAGCCCTTTCTGCATTCAGACATTTGGCCACTCTGTTCTTTCCTTTTCCCCCTCCTAACAGTTCTGCACATCAGTGACCCCATTGTCTCACCCTCCCACAAAACCAAACATCCTTGGATGTGGGAGAACATTTGGAATCAATGTCTTTCTGGATTCTGCTGCAAACACCCCGATCCTTGGGCTCCTTTGGGGCCCTTGCTGGACTGAAGGGCAGGACTGTCCCTGTGCTGGAGCACTTGGCCCACACCCAGCAGTGGGATCCTGGAATACGTAGCTAAACCACATGGAATATTATCAGTGCCCAGGGCACACAGAATATATCAGTGCCCAGGGCACAGGGAATATTGTCAGTGCCCAGGGCACAGGGAATATTAGCAGTGCCCAGGGCACACAGAATAATATCAGTGCCCAGGGCACAGGGAATATTGTCAATGCTCAGGGCACACAGAATATTAGCAGTGCCCAGGACACACAGAATATATCAGTGCCCAGGGCACAGGGAATATTGTCAGTGCCCAGGGCACAGGGAATATTAGCAGTGCCCA
>JAWWEW010000057.1:1457790-1581028 GCA_035583185.1 Anabacerthia variegaticeps
AGGGAATATTAGCAGTGCCCAGGGCACACAGAATATATCAGTGCCCAGGGCACAGGGAATATTGTCAGTGCTCAGGGCACACAGAATATTAGCAGTGCCCAGGACACATGGAATATTAGTAGTGCCTAGGACACATGAAATATTATCAGTGCCCAGGGCACAGGGAATATTATCAGTGCCCAAGACACATGGAATATTAGCAGTGCCCAGGGCACATGGAATATTATGAGTGCCCAGGGCATGTGGGTCATGTCTCCCAGAAGGCTGAGACTTGCCTTCACTTCAGTGCCCACAAACCATTGAGCTCCTGGCCGTGCAGGCACCAAACTGTGAATTCTGCTCTTTAGCCAAGCTCTGCTGGTTCTCTTGTTACCTCCTCCTGTGTTTCCTCTGCTTCCAGCAACGCAGTGAGCACACCCTGGTCTCCAGGGAAGGGGTTCTGTGTTTGGAACAAAGCAAGGGCAGGTCCAGGCACACGAGGGCCCAGAGTCCTGACTGGGGCTACAGTGACAATGTTCTATTTGCATTAAGCCAAACTGATCCCACTTGGCCTGGTTAATGAGCTGCTCAAAGCAACACCAGAGATTCCAGAGCAGCATCTTCCCCCAAAGAAGGATCCCTCCCCGTACAGGATCTGCACATCAATATTTCAGCAAACAAGATTCAAATTCCAGAATGCACTTTCTCAGCCCCAAGGCACAATCTCCACCCAGATAACGAAAATTACAAAAACACTGAGGACTCTAAAACTTTCATTAGTTTGCAAAGTGAGCGTCAAGTCACAATTATTCCAAGGAAAAAGTAATATTGCAAAAATTACCAGAGCTGTGCTCTCCTTGCTATTAACATTACTTGATAAAATGTGAGCAGGATCATGTTAAAACTATTACATTAATATTCCTCAGAGACTTGTACTATAATTTTAGCTTCTCTTTCTCACTCTCGCTCGTTTTGCCCTGTGAGTCAACATGGGAGGATGGCTGGCAATCAGCTCCTGCAATTATCTTTCTCCCTAGATTTGAATTGTTAACTGTGGCTTCCACTAATAGAACTGCAAATGAATAGTATCCTTTTCACTGGTATTTACTGGATGAACATTATGCTCAATGACTCTTGTGCTCCAGGCACGCTGCTAAACAGAGGGCAAAGAGGACAAGTTTTATTTCCTTCAGCTTCTCTAATGGCTGCAGGGGAACTAAAGCCAGGAGCAAAGAGCAGGGGGCAGGCAAGGTGGGCACAGGGCTCAGGAAGGCTGGAAATGGGGGACAGAGGTTTCCCCCTTTGGGGAACTCTCAGAATCACAGAGTGGTTTGGGTTTGAAGAGACCTTAAACACCATCCCGTTCCACCCTTCCACACCTTCCACTAGCCCAGGTTGCCCCACCCTGGCCAAGGACATTTCCAGGGATGCAGGAGCAGCCACAGCTTCTCTGGGAATTCCATCCCAGCCCCTAAAGGAGGAATTCCTTCCCGATATTCCATCCAACCCCACCCTCTGGCAGTGGGAAGCCGTTCCCCCCCGTCCAGCTCTCCTGGAGCCCCTTTAGGCACTGCCAGGGGCTCGGAGGTCTCCCTGGAGCTTCTCTTCCCCAGGCTGGGCACAGACAGAATGACATTCTCTTCCAAAGGCTGTGCAGCCAGGAACTCCTGGTGAGTCTTTGGCTCCTCTGGGACAGATTCCACAGAATCTCCTGGTTTTCCATTATTTCATTTGCACTTTGAAAGCCTAAAAGATGAATCTGTCCTTGCACAGAAACGCTTCTGGAAAATAAACACTGCTCCACATACACAGCAAAAGACATATGGAATGAGAGTGCATTTGTACCTCCCCTGCCAGTTTGCTCACAGATGCTTTTAAGAATTGGACCTGCTTTTTTAGCTTGCAAAGACCCATCCTGGAATTCAAAGTGTGCCAAGTGCTGGTCTGGCCATTTTTCTAGGGAGCAAAATGTGACATGTCAGTCCTGAGTCTGTCCTTGAGCATAAAAACACTTAAAGAGACTCATGTGACAATCTTCAGGACCCGGGGGTTGGAACCAGATGATCTTTCAGGTCCCTTCCAACCCAAACCATTCCATGAGGTCAAGCTGACAAACCTCAAGGCCACAACACTCAATGAGCAATGTGAACATTCTGCAAAAGAATGGAAACAATCCACCAAACCCACTTGCCTTCCTGGTTGGGGAAGGTTCTGGGCACTGAATGACACAGTTAAACTCTTGTCAGCAATGCCCTTTGGAATTCTGGCATCATCCAAGACAGGCAGGGAAGGCATTCCAGGCTCACAGAAAAATAAATTGGCTTTCCAATCAGAGATAGTCACAGCAAAAAGGAGAGGGGGAAGGGGAATATCAGGATCTATTTGCTGAGGGCACATTGCTTTCAGAACTCAGGTAATTACCTCACTCTGGAAGATGTTCCTGGGAGAGAGGATGGAGCCAATAAATCTCTGTGGGTCCATAAATTGTGCAGCCTGGGGAGGTTCTATCCCACAGCCAGGGCTGCCCATCCCTTGCCACTGGCTGCTGGCTGGGAGATGACAGAAAGGAAAGAACAGATTTATAGAAAAGAATATATAGCATAATCCCAGTTCTAAAGCTTGGCTCTCACTTTGTTCATCCTGGCACCCCAAGAAAAAATAACCCCCAGTTATTACACAGTGTTGAAACTGGCTCCCAGACCCAGAAATTCCAGGTGTTCCACATTTCAGGGCTGTCCTAAATGAAAAGCACTGTTTGGAAAGGTCCTTGTGCTCCAAGGTCAGACAAGGGCATCGTGGGGGTACCTGAGCACTCAGGGCACAAATGTTTACCTGATCTGATGGACTCTGTCTGCTCTTCAAAACCTGGGGGCATTTCTATCCTACTTGTACAACATCATTCCTCTTCCCAAAAAACCCTGCTCCTTCCTGTGTTTTCTGAATTCCAGCAAATCAAATCTGAAAGCAAAATGCTTTTCATTTTCATCAAAACTTTCAGCAGAGGAAAAATAATTTCCTTTTCTTCCCACCCCCCTTCATTCTCTGATAGGCTCTAATCAACATTCCACGTACTAAACTCCTTTGAAAATCCAAAGTGGAATTATAAGATTTAAAATACTCAAGTCCCCTTTGCTTTCAGGAGTCATCACCCAGAAGACACTTTTCTCTTTGGAAAATCCGGTGCATAATGACTAAAAATTATCTTCCCTTTCTGCTGATTGGCTCTTTAAAGCTCAGGGTTTTCTCTCCTTCTGCTTCTCCCTTCCAAGGCTTTGCAAAATTGCATCTATTTTACACTATTCTCCCCTGACTATTTCAGTTCCGTGCACCAGGACAAACATGGATTTTGTATCCATGAGAAGGACCTGCATTTCTCCTGAAAGGAACAGCTCCTTCTTCTATCCCTGGTGTTGGTTGTATTCCCACAGCCCAGACCCAGCCAGAAACCAGGAACTAACGAACTGGGGCCAAAATTAGCACTGGATTGGTTGAAGCAGAAACAAGACACCCCAATTCCCACCAGGAACTGAGCTGGACAATCTGTGCTACAGCCTAAAATAGTGTAAAATCCAGGGGTACCTCCTTGTCACCCACTGGGAATAAATGAGTGACAATCCCTTGAAAGGGGTGCTCAGGAGAAGGGCTGGAATGCCCAATGGTTTTCCAGTCACAGCAGCCACGTTGGGCAAATCACATCCCAGAAAAGTCCCTGATGGAATTCAATCCAGAGAAATGACATGCATTGGAGCCCATAATTCCTCTCTAAAAAGCATTATGAACAGCAGAATTCACTGGCCTTTCAAGCCAAAAGCAATTCAATAATCAGAGCAATGGGGCAGTTTCTTCCTGGCCCCAAGGGGATGGGGAATGGATCAAACCATGGCAATGCTCCCTGCAGATCTGCCCCTGCTCCCCCCTGGCCCAGCAGCTCCTGGCAAAGCTCAGCAATTCCCATTCCCTGGGGGATTTCCTGCCCCAAACCAGCCCTAAAAGCTGTTGAACATTTCCACCAGCACATCTGCATGGAAGCTCCTGAGCTGCTTCTCAAAGTAAGATCATTTCACCCTAAACAAATAAGGATGCTGGTCAGACAAGCAATATTCTCTTTTTGATGGCTCCTTCTACTTAAAGTGCTTTTGTCTATTTAAATCGTGCTTTAAGAAGTCTCACAATTGAGGGGACCCACAAACTCTGTGCCAAGCTCCATCTACTGGTTGTGAACCAGCACTCAGCTCAGACACAGCCCTGTCCACCTCACCAGCAGCTCAGAAGGGATGGAAGAAATGATAAATCATCAAAGATTTCATTCTTCTTCCCTTCCTTCCCTTTTCCTCAGAGTGTCCCCAGGCTCCTCCAAGATCCTCTCCTTGTGTATAGGAGTTTGTAAATCCTCCAGGGAAAGCTCGAGTGAGCTGGATTTGCTACATGAGCCTTCTGACAACATTAACAAGAAAAGGGAATTTAAACCCTTGGATCATTCTCACAGCTCGTTCTCTACCAGCTTTCAGGTGTAATTCCAGACTCCAGAGGCAACATTCCCAGGGCACTCTGCTGCCATGGGAATGGTTCATTAGTTTCAGGTGAAAAATTCATGCCTCACACCCAAGTTTCAAAGAGAATTTTGAAGGAAACTGCTCAAATTCAGCCTTGACTACTTTGTTGTTATTCACCACTCAGGTTTCTTACGGTCTCTTCCTCGTGGTAATTATTGTCTTGCTTTGCTTGTTTTCCATCTATTACTGAGCCACTAAATTATTGTGCACTAAAGCCTTCCCAGGGTGAGAATTGTGAGCTAAAGAGACACGTGGGTAGGGAGGCAAAGTCTTTTGTGCGAGGTGAGACCACTTAAATACAGGTTCTTCCCCAGAAATAATTCAATTTACTCAATTACTGCTACTCAGAGCAGCACTTCTCTCCTGCCTGTCAGAGCACCCTCGGAGTGCCCTGTTTTATGCTTTGCTCACAGGGCTGGGTTTTGGCAGTGACCTCGTGGGATTTGGGCTAAAAACCCGAATGTTCTGTGCACCCAGAGTTAGAGCAGCCTCTCCAGACTCCTGCACTGCACACACTTCTCTGCCACGCTCTGGGCAGGCTTTCAAAGCTCCACCACACCCCTCTTGCTCCTCTTGCTGCTTCCCAGTGAGTTTCTCAGGCTGTCAAATACCCCCAAAATGATCAACACTCTTCAAACTTCCACGGGAAAATCAGCAAAGGAATCTAATACCAAAAGTCAATGAGGCATCTTGAAAATCATCCGCATTTTTAAGGAGTAATTAATAAAGAATGGCATTATTCATTGGCAGTGTTGGAAAATCCAGGCGCTGACAAATGTATCATTACCCATATAAATCAGATATTACTATTTACTTGTAATACAGGGAGGAAAAGGAACATTCACTGAAACAAACTGCAGAAAATGTAATTTTCATTTACTATTTATAAAGAATACTAATGTCTAGAACAAGCTCATGTATCACGAGGCAAGTTTTTAATAAAGGAGACCTTTTTTCTCCAGAGAGTTTTAATCTAAGAAGGATCAGAGGAACCCAGAGCTGGGGGGCAAAGCTCCCCCTTCTCTTCCACCATCCACTGGATTTCCTCAGTGCTTGGAATGACTCTTTCCTTTCAAGCTCTGAGAACACACACAGCAGAAAACACAACAGGTTCCCAAAGCCTCTCTGGGTTCTCTGGATGTTCCCACCACACACACACCAAATAATAAGCAGAGTAAATCTCAGGTTTGGAACATCGCACCTCCAACTTCTCAGCAGGCTCAGCCTTTGTTCTGCAAGAAGGAAGAGGACAAACTTCCCTCAGCTGGTACCTCCAAGCTCAGGATTCCCAAAAGGAATCTTGGCCCTTCAAAAGACTTCCCAAAACTTTTCTGTGCGAGAGGCACTTTGAACTCCCCAGCAGAAAGGTGCTGTGACTACTATTGTGTTGCTGTCTCCTTGGAGAAGCTGATTATGTGACACTAATACCTTGCAAAGAATCTTCCCCCCCAGAAGCTTTTCCTCCCTCTGCCACCAAAACTGCAAACGTACAGCATTTCATTTTTACACTAATAACACTTTTCTATTATGGCTTTAAAGAAGAAATCCTAGGCTGTTTAGCACTTTCTGCATTTCATCCTCCCATCACTCCTCTGCTTCTAATTTCTAAAGAGGAAAAGGAAAAAAAAATTCCGTGGAGTCACCTTGAGAACATATTTGAAATATAGGAGAGTGCAAATTAAAGTGACTGATGAGAGGCTGAGGTGCTGCGAATGTGTCACGTTCCCAGTGATGTCCATGGAATCAATCAGCAATCAAGGCAGATTAAATTATTGCTGGGTGAAGTATCTTTGTTCTGTTTATCTTCCTGAGGATCAGACCTGACATTCTTTTGATACTGTACTTAACCTTCCCTTGAGGTTTGAACCTGCTGGAAGTTATTTGCTGAGGCCTCATCATAAAGGGTTGAATAATAATCAGAATTGCATGATGGAGAACCATGTTGGCAAGATTTATCGCCAGCCAGATGGCTGGGGATGCCAGACAGAGTCCAATATTTGACTGCAGAGAAGAGTAAATGTAAGATTTCCCTCCACATCCCAACAGAGAGGAGAGGGATTACTGTGACAATGGCTCTGTGATCTCGGTCACCCCTGCACCACTTTGGAAAAGCACTGCAAACACAATTCGTGTTGTGCACGCCCCACCTCAGTGACAGAGGCTGTCAAATGACCCGGCAAGCACAGCAGCTCTCCAGAAGGGGTGGCTGCAGGGGTGGCTGCAGGGGTGGCTGCAGGGCTTTGCACCCTGGGGGGATGAGGCACAGGTCCTGCCCCAGAGCCCAGGGACGTGGCTGGGATGGGCAGGTCAGCAAAGCTGCTGCTCTGCCTGCGCCCAGTGCAAGCCCTGCCTGCCCCAGCAGCTGACACTGCAACCTGAGCTCACTCCTGTGACCCTGCACTGACAGCACTGATGTCGCTGCATTCATTAGACTTGTCATCTTATTAAAGCAATAAACTGGGGCAATGACACCTGTACCTACAGTTCAGGCTCCCAGGGAAGGAGCAGATGGGGCTGTGAATCATTCTGCTCATTCCTGGGGGGAGGATGGGGCTCTGAGTCCCCACTGCTCCTCTCAGCTCTGTTCCTGTGCTCAGCACCACCAACCCCCTGCCAACCCAGGCTCCTTGGGAAGCTGCTGGTGGTGACACTGTCATGGCTGCAGAAATATTGGGGAGAGGGAGAAAGGGACAGCAGTTTATGCAAGGCCACAGGCATGGAATCATTGATGGTTTGGGGTGGAAGGAACCCTAAAGCTCATCCAGTCCCATCCCCACCACGGGCAGGAACACCTTCCACCAGCCCAGGTTGCTCCAAGCTCCGACCAACCTGGCCTTGGACACTTCCAGGGCTGAGGGATGAGGAGAATCCTCCCTTCCTCCTTCACCCCACGACTGCCTGGGTGGAAGGTGAGAGCACATATCACTGCCTGCATTCCACTCATACATCACTTTGCTGTGCCCAAATACAACAAGGTGAAATCAGGTCTCATTTTCCCTTCCCTTCCCCGCTGTCCCAGAGTCTCCCAAGATGTCCCAACTGAGTCACAAGAACATTTCTGCCACGCCAGCCCTTCGGGCTCACTCCGAGCTTGACAGGGATAGGAAATGACTAATGAACCCTTCTCCAAAACACTGTCTCATTAGGAGCGTGTCCTCATTAAAAGGGGCAAATTTACCATAAACAATTGCATCCCTTCTGCAGAGCCCTCAGCAGCAGCTGAGCACAACAAACATCTCCCCCCTGCCACCCAGCGAGCCTGAGAGCTCTGGGACTTCAGCTGAGCACCCTCTGGCCCAGCTCGGGCAGAGCCTGGGGAGGGACATCCCCAAACGACGGGTTCAGCTCATTCTTCCTTTGGCACAGGCAGCAAAGCACCCCAAAAACCTGTCCTGACCCCTGGAACCCTCTGAATGACACACTGGGGTCCTTCTGGACATTCCATGTGGTTGGAATACTCCAGCAGGAGCCACAGCATGGAGCCATCATCTTCCATGCACATTTTGGAGGAAAGGCTCACTGACGGCCCCAGCCCAAAGTGCTCTTCTCCTCTCTGAGGGCTCCCAGCCCCGCAGGAGGAGTGGGATGCACAAGGCAGTGATGCTGAACTGGGGAGCTCAGAACTGCAACCCCACCCTGGGGGCAGCACCATCCAAAGAGCTGCCAAGAGGCACCTGGAAAACTGAGAGATGTACTCAGGATAATCCATTCCCTTGCAAAATCCATCCAGAAACGAAAAAAGTACTTACAAATTAACATGAGAAAAGGCTGCAGAACCGAATTGTGCTACCTGACATTAATTAGGGGGCCCTTGGACCAGAAAGTTCTGTGGTCTTTTGATTTGTTCTCAGGCACAATGTTGCACAAAAAGATCTCCATTTATCCCTTTTCTTCCTTAGTTTTACTTTAAATGTACATTTTCAGATGCTATAGCTCCAAGCTGCTTCATTTCCAGCTTCCCCTTTATGTACATTATCTGGTTTCTTTTTCTGCAGTTGCCATAAAAAATATGTGAGTCAGAAAAAATAAAAATGGATATATATTATATCACCCTCCAGTACAAAATAATTATAGCATTCCCTACTGAGTGATGGGCTCACATAAAAGCCTCCCAGCCTGGATATTTAATTGCAGACATTTCCATGAGCTTCCCAACAACAGGTGCTGCTGTGTCCACCTCCAGCATTCCAGCTCTCCTGCCCCCATTGCCATGGGCTCCCCTGGCCTGGAAGGACTGCTGCTATCACAGAGGGGTAAAAGCATTAACAGCTTAATTATGCAGCTCAATTAACTACTGGAGCCCATGAGGTTCCTCACAGGAGCAGTGCCAACAAAACAGCTGGGATTTGGTCCCTGAAGAGCCACTGCTTTTGTTTTTCACACAAAACCAGAAACAGGTGCAGGTCAACAGTTCACAGAATCCAGAATGGTTTGGGCTGGAAAAGATCCCAAAGCCCATCCCATGCCACCCCTGCCATGGGCAGGGACACCTCCCATAGCCCAGGGTGCTCCAGCCTGGCCTTGGACACTTCCAGGGATGGGGCAGCCCCAGATTATCCAGGAATTCCATCCCAGCCCTCCCCACCCCACAGGGAGGAATTCCTCCTGACCCTTTCCTTGTCCAGGGACACCCTGTCCTCAGTGTTCGGTGTTCCATCACAAACCATGACAGGGTGTAAGCCAGGGCACAGAGCCTGGGAACATCCCAAATCCCAGCAGGACTGATGGGCCTGCAGCAGCTCCAGAAACCACAGGAATCACAGATTTCCCTTTTCCTGAGTCACCCCTTGGAGCTGCTGGATGAAAGGAGCCCCCTGGGACATGCCAAGGTGTCATGGCATGTCCTCATAGCCTCAGTTGTCCCAAGTCCTGCTGCACAGCAGTTCTTCAGGAGGGGAGAGATCCCACCCCTGCCATGCTCTTGTGCTCCCTCATTTCATTGTCCATCCCAGCACCGTGTTCCCACCAGGACACAAACCAGCCCTGGGAGCTTCCAAGGGACCACAAACTCCTGCAGAGGCTCTGGCTCCAGGCACACTTTGTGTTTAGGGCTGAAAAGAGGATTGCTGGAACTTTAACCTCATTACAGCAGTCCAGCCTTTCTGGACCTTCTCCCGGTTGTCAAAATCACATTCCTTCTGCACATGTCTGAGCAGTGAATTTTCAGAAAGACGAATAAAACAGGTTTTTATGCAAGTTTTTTTGCATATTTGAATTCCCCCCCCCCCCCCCCCAAAAGCCTTCATTCTTCTCCTCCTGAAAGCTCTGCCAAACTTAGGTGCTATTTCTGGTTAGCAATTAGCAAAAAGAATCAGTCCCAAAAATACTGCCGTTACCAGGCAGCAGGGCTTGGGAAAGGGGGGAAAAAGGAAAGGGAAAAAAAATAAAAAAAGGAACACATGCTGTAGCCCACTGGCATATGATGCTCCTCTTGAGCATGAGCAAACAAATCCCCCCTCACTGGGTGCTCTTTTCCCTCTGCACACAATCCCAGCCTGTTGTGTCCTTGGAGTCCTCTGGTTTCCCATCCCGGCACATCCAGCTGACTGACCACCTGCATCTGTCCCTGATGGGTGGGATGTCTCCTCCAAATGTCTCCTCCCTCCCTCGAGGTTCAGCTGCCTCTATCCTTGGCTCTGCCTGCTGCTGAGGAACCCACCCCTGCCCTGGAGGGGATGGAGGGGTGGCAATTCTCTCCAGGCTCCACATCACAAGGACAGCCCATCACTGTGGGACAGAGACTGAGGCCCTTTATGGGGGAACTCATCATTATCCTCCCCACTTTCCAAGGGGGGAAAAGCATTTCTGGAGAAATGTAATTCCCCACTCAAGGTCAGTGGCTCGGACAGCCAGGATTCCTGAACCCCATCAGGAGTTCCTGACAGTGAGAGATGACCCCCCATGCACCCCTGGAGTGTCTGCTCACTGTCTCTGTCCTACCTGCCCACAAAGCTGCATCCTGTTTCCCTGGAGAACAGGGAGCCTCTGGGAGCTGGAGTGGGGGGAAGGACCGAGGTGTTGTGTGCGAGATGCTTTATGGCAGGAACAACAGAGGAATTCAGCAGCACTTTCTCTCCCTGACAACTTTCTGTAGTTCTTCTGTGTGAGGTTATACCAGAGGTAAATTGCTTTCCAGCATAATTCTGGCACCCAGGAATGGAAATGGAGCCCAGGAGCTGTCTGGCTCCTGCCTCGCTTGTGCCAGAGAAGAGCAGGGATGGAAGTTCTCCCAACTTCACATTACATTCTTTTAACACCCAAAAACTTTTCCAATTAGTCTTTGCCTTCTCTGACAGTGACCTACTTTAATATCACAAACTGGGACCAAAGTCTGGCACAGCTTCCCACGTTCACACCAAATCCTGCAGCATCCAGCCTAGGGAATTAAAAACAACCAGTACCAGCCCCTCCAGAGCATCTCCCAACTGGGCATCTCCTGTGTTCAGAGGTGTTGATTTATGGTACTTGCAGTACCTGGTTAAATTATTATGTGGCTGGAAAGGGAAGATAAATTGATAAATAAAGGATATAAATCAACTTCTCTTGAGTAAACACACACAGTGACACCGCATAACACCAGAAAAACTCCATAGAAAAGCCACCACAAGATCCTGTTGTAGAGAGAATCCACTAGAGATGTATCATACACAGGTAGAATATACAGAGAATCCAAAGAGAATCCACTCTGAGCTCCACAATGGGAAAAACTAAAGTGCAGAAGGAAGGGGGGGATGTGGCTCCTGCCACAAAACAGGCTGCCAAAGCTAAAATCCAGCAGGGAAGATGCTCCTCATCCCCTCGGTGTGCACAGCATTGCCAAGGCCTTCCAAAGTGCCCAGAACAGGCAGCTGGAGTGACCTCCAGGGAGCAGCTGGGGCAGGGGGGCACTGCACAGCCAGGGACCTGCTCTGGGAACGGCCACAACCAGCAACTAGGGGAGACCTAAGGCAGTTTTTTCTGCAGGAATTAATTACTTGAGGGTGGATGCACTCAAGGCCATAAATACTGGATTTAAATCGTGGGGATGGTGCATCTGACACCGAGGAGGGAATGGCAGAGCCAAATTCATCAGAACTGGCAACTGGCAGCTGAAATCCAAGGAGAACAGGTGAGGTGGAGGAGCTGCTGACTTCTCCAAAGTTGGCTTGTGGGGAGCTGGGCATGCTGAGTACTTCTTCAAATGAAAATCAAGAAGTGACTACTTATTGACCTGCTGGTTGGATCACATCTCTTCTGAGATCAAACCCTGGGGTGCCCCAGAGATCTTGTCCCACCACTCTCCCACAGCTCGGAGTGTCCATCAAATATTTCAGTGCAAACCCTCTTTGCTGCCACTTGCCTTGTTATTGTCATCAGCCTCCAATGCCTCTCAAGGTCAATCAAATCAATCAGGGGTGAAGGAATGGAAAAACAGGATAATGACAGTTAGCCAAGCAAGATATTAAATCATTAATGATTAATGGCTGAGACAAAGGAATGATGGATAGTGGGGGGATACTGAACCTGCAAAAAACAACGAAGGGGGGAAAACTCTAATAGGGTATGATGAGATATGATCCCAATTAAAAAATCCTGCATAGAATGGGGGAGATGAAAGTGCATGGGAGAAGACAACAACGAAATTCCATGGAGCAGGATGTAAGTTTCCACTGACAACTTCTAAAAGTGCACAGGAAACTAATTGTAGCCTCTTACCACATACAAAGGGAGCTACACAACAGGCTTCAGGAACTCAGAGATGGCAGAGGTTACCACCATGTCACACGTTATCATGATGTCACAGGTTAGACTTTATCAATAATTGCTGTGAGTAGGAACTGATTTAGCATCACATCTAATAATGTATTGGAGCTGTAGGGAACTCCAGACAGTTTCCAAAAAACTGCTCAAGCAAAGAACACTCCAAACCCCTGGGGATATTGGAAAAGATCCACCCAGAGTTCCCTGCTGGGGCCACCAGAAGAGATCCCTGCCAGCCTTGGACTTTGGGCTCTTCCCAGAGCACCCAACCCCTCCAAACCCTCCTCACCTTCCAGCAGCTCATCCACAGGAATTATTCTCCAAGCTGAAGGCAGCAGAAACGAGAGCTACAAACTCTTTTTTGACACCATTAACTAGAATTAGCACAGTCGAGCCACTGCACATTGACTGCATCTATTTCTCCTACCTAAAAAGCAGAGGGTGGGGAGCAGCAGTGCCTGGGATATGCCATGCAGTGTAATTTTAGTTGTTTTGCTGTAGAGGGGAAAAAATTGAATTAATTTAAAGGACGATATTTTAGGCTGCGTTGCTGTGCATGAATCCAAGTGCAGCAAGTTCCTCTAAAAATAAGGCTATGCAGAAGAAATGAAAAGAACAAAAAAGCAAGGTTGGAGGTGTGGTGAAGTGACTAATGCTCTGTAAGAAGTGAGCAGCCTCAGCGTACATTTATTTTTGTGAGCGCAGCCACCATTGCACTTGGGAAACCAATTACTCACTCGTGTCTCCAGAACTTTGCTTGAGGCGTTTTGCTCACTACATTTTTATTTCCAGAATGATGATGAGTGCAGATGATTTTGTTATCTCACATACACTGAAGAGTCTTGACCCAGCGCCCCTGCAAAGACTATGATGCCCAGCCCTGGAGTGGATCCCAAGGTTTCCACTGGGGCATCTCTTCACTGCTGGCTCCTCACTGACTTTCCAAGGAGTTCACAAGGAATGTTCTGTTGGTTTCATCCTTTGTCTTCACCCGTTACCCCAAGGGAAGAACCGATTGTGACAACCAAACCCCACATACATAAAACTTAGTGGGTAATGAACTGACTCTTCAGGAAACTGGTACCACATCAGTGTTTGACCAGACAGACCCAGCCCCTCCTTCAGTGCAATAGCACAAACCCACTCTTTAGATATTCTGCTTCTGTTCCTAGTCCCAAGAGGATAGAAATTGAATTTTGGTCATATCCGTTCTGTGTCTTGGACTCTTCTTCTCAAAGGAAGAAAAATATCTAATCCTTCCCTACAAAGTGCTCTGAGACTCAACACCACTAATAACTATTCCAATCAAATGCTTTGAATCTGCAGATAAAACACTTGCAAGCAGCACCACTTGTTTCCATTACACAAGGAAGGATGGGTTTGATTTTAGGTAGAGCCAGGAAGGCCTTTTTCCCTCCCCTTCAGTTCCAGCCCTCCCAAAGAGAGAGGAGTCCAGCACTTCCCTCTCCTTCTGTCACCTGCCCAACCAGCTTGCAGGTTGTTCTGCAGGAGGGAGGGGTGGAACAAGGCGGAATAAGGTGGAATAAAGGGAAGCCACATTCCCAGTCAGGTACTCCTCAAATTCAAGCAAATTCCTGTTCCTGCTCAGCCTTGTTCTGCAGCCCAAAGGGAAGACATCGTGTTCACTTCTCACATATTTTATCTACTGTGCTACCCAAATGAAGTCCTTTTTTTATGACAGCATTGTCATAAACAACCACAACTGCAAAAATGTACTTCTTTTATTCCACACACAGTACTGCACAATTATTGTCAAAAGCTCTTTGATTTACTGGCAGAGAAGAGGAAAATTTTGCTCAGTCCCAGCCAAAAGTATTTTTTTTTTAGGCTCTGGCTTGCCCACCTACCCTGTGGTGCAATTTGTTCAAGAAAGTTGAATGCAACTGCAGCTCCGGAGGATGGAGAAGGATTTCAGGCCTTTCTCCTGCAGGAGCCAAGTCAGCACTTTGCAGAGATTGAGAGAAGACTCTGGTTCTCTTTGGCTGGAAATCACCAGAGCATGAGAAAGCAGCACGGGTGTCCGTGGGGGGGAGGACCTGAGCAGAACCTGTCCGTGGTTAATGAGGACCAGGGGAAGGGCTCCTCCTGCTCACCTTGTTTGCAGCTCGTGCATTTCCAATTTACTGACTATTATTCTTTTATCAGACATCAGGACCTTCCAGACTCCAGCTCTGGTTACCCAGTTTATGTCCTTGAACATCCAACAGTTGGTAAACCAATCCCCACCAAAAATCTTGAATAATAATCCTGAATACCCTCATTAATCACACACATGTCTTTTGAAAATACATTATTTTTACACCTTGTTGCTCTCGATTTCAAAGCCATCTCACAGTCATGAGTTCCAAAGAATGACTTTATGTTACATAAGATGAAAAAAAATGCACTGAAAAGCTTTTGTTTTAAATGCTTCGTGTCAGCTTCTCAAAAGGTTCCATTATTCTTTGGGCTTTTAAGTGAATTCAGGTTCCATATAATGCTTTAACTGCCCTCCTTGACGAGCAGAGACTTGTCCTTAATTCAGAGCATCACAAATCACATGCCAGGTGAGGAGCTGACACAGGCTCAGGTAAGACCTGGCACGTTAGAATTTTTAAGGCAAATTAGAGCATGCAAAGCCTCTGTGCAGCTGTCTGGACTTTCTGCCCTTCCTGTGTTATTGTATAAATGATTTATCATCATTACCAGACGGAATTTGTTCGGTGTCACCCGGGCCAGGAGCAGGATCTGTTGCTGTGCACTGAGCCCAAGTGACAGCTGAAGGTACAGCAGAGCTTCATATTTTATTTAGTGCTGAAAAGGAAGGAATTTGTGTGCTGGACTGTGAACGATCAGATTTGGTAATTTCAAATGCAGTCTGAGCTCCAGTCACACAGAACAGCTCCTGGGCTTTTTTGGGAAGCCCTGGCTGGTCTTTACCCAGAGACATTTGCCATCCCTCTCCTGCTGGTTCCTGTGTACAAGTTCCACACGGCTGATAAAAGATCATTTACAGCCTTTCCTGAAGTGACTAATGGCTCCAGCCCTGGCAGAACTGGAAATAAACTGCATCAATGGAGTAGAAAGAATTACTATAATCAGATTATTTGACCCCAGGCACAACATCTACCTCTGTTTTAAACCACACACGACTTTGGTCCCAGCGTAAAGAGCTGCAGGTAATTTATTGCAAGAATTTAATGGGGAAAAATAATCTCTTTGATGAAGGATTTTGGAGAAGTCACAAAGATTTATGCAATCCCATTGCATGATCATTCACAGGGAATTATGTCCTCTTTAGGTGCCTCTGAGAAATCACTATTGCCACAATTCCCTGACAGCCCAGACTGTCCCTGTGGCACAGGAGTGGCACAAAGTCCCTCCAGATTTAATTCCTGTCACACAGAGCTCCCTCAGCCTCCTGTGGAATTCCAGGCAATCTCGCTGGAGTGCATTTGCAGTTTAAGAACTTCCATTTCTCCACAGCAAACAATGGTATATCCATAACTTACCTACCCCTGCCCTTTAAAAAGCTCCCACAGCAATACTGTCACTGCCATTCTGCATGTGATAATATATAATATAGAGAATTGCATATCTACATAATCTATGTATTTGCATTTTATATATATATACATATAGGCTAAATGCAGATAATTAGTCCAGTGCATCCTGTCCTACGAAGGCAGCCATTCCCAGGACCCCCACTGGGTATTTTCCCTCTGGATACCTCTGTTAGTGAATTCCAGAACACAAAGCTTCCTGGGAACCCTCCATCCCTTCTCATGTTTAGAGGCAAATTTAAAATGCAGTTGGTTTTGCTTCCCTCTCCCTCCCTTCAAACTCTGCAATACTTAGATGGGATTGCCTTAAAATTGTTGCTTTGCCAAAGGCTACATCGCTCCGGCTGGAATTGGAAGCTCAAGAAAGCCTAAAATATCAAATGAAGGGCTCTAAAGATGTTTCTGTTCGGGGTCAAAAGCAGGTGAGAGCAGAAATCCTACAAGGAAACTTCCTCTGGGGTTTTTCCCCCTGCTGTGCCTGACCTGAACAGCTGCTAAATGCCAGACTTTGGGGGTTCCTGGCAGTGACCTGCTGGGGGTACCCAGAGCTGAGCTAGAGCCAGATCTGTGGCTGGAACCTGCTCCTCCAGAGCCACCACACGCCCAGGATATGCAGGGAACTGAGGAAAGGGGGAAACAAGACAAAGCCAAAGATGTGCCCTTGATTGCAGTGATTTTTCAGGAGCCAGGACTCCACACACGAGGCTGATGCCACCGCAGAGCTGCTCCTGCTCCTCCTCCTCCTCCTCCTCCTCCTCCTCCTCCTCCCCAGCCTCCTGGACCCTCTTGTCCCCTCTGTGTTCCCTCCTCCTGTGCTGGCGCAGAGGATGCTGCAGCTGCCTCAAGAGCAGGAGCAGGGAACTGGGCCAACTCCAGGATTTTCTATTTATTTTTCAGAAATAAGTTCACAGAGATCAAAGAGGAAATCATGGGCTCATCAGGAGCATCTGAGAAGGGAGCAAAATTTTAAAAGAATATTTTTCTTTCAAATAAAAGCCATTATTTGTCCTTAAAAAATACTCTAAGAGCTGATATTGAAAAATTCTAGCCCAAACATTGCCTAGGAAAGAACCTTTTCACTGGATGGTTTTATACTCCAGTATTTGCATTAAGCCAGATAAGGAGCAAACAGCAATACTCCAATTTGCACAAAAGAATGTCTCGCTGTAGTTCCAGAAATGCAAATCAGGCAACATCCACCTCAAAGCATTTTAAAATGTATGTCTCTATAAATTCCATTCTCATACATGCATTGCATTAGATCTCTAAGAGGAAGGAAACAAGAGATTTTCCTTTTATTTTCCTCTGCAGTTGAGCCCAGAACTGACTTAGTTCCAGTTCAGTTTGCACAGTTTTGCCCTAAATATGCTTTTTTTTGAGTTTTCCCAGAGCAGTGACCAGTGCAATGCCACGTTCACCTGCTGTGACAGCAACTTATGGCTGTGCCTTGGAATTCATGATCTCATCTAATTCACCAGTGACAGCAACGAAGAGACCCCAACAAACATGATCTGTTTGATCCCTAAAGTCAACATATTAGACCTCAATGCAATTCCCACGTGGGATCCATTAAACTTCCAGGACTGGCTTGATCCTATTTAAGCTGAGCTGTTCCACTGACATCAACCCTCTTTCATTTCAATTCTCTTTGCTTTTTCCATATAAAAAGTAAATTCTATTAATTTGGTTGCAATTAGTTTGAGGTTGATAAATCCAAGCTTTCAACTGCACCACCTGTGGAACCAGAGTGTTTGTAACAGAGCTTTTAAAATCATTAGGGGAATAAAATAAATCAGGTTTACACCTGCTCTGTACTGCAACTCATCTCATTTCTGCTTCACCAATTCCACTCCAAATAATGGTGGCAGTATCACTGTCAGAGGAAATTGCAGCCTGGTTTGGGTTTTTTGCTCAAATTGCAAAGAATTTGTGCTCCCATTTCAGGTGCTCTTTGCAAGTGGGGGCTCCCCAGAAGGTTAATGCAACTCAACTCTTATGCCACCTCATCACATGCTCTTCTCTGGGTCTGACTTTTCCAGATATGGAGAAATTCCTGAGAATATGCAGGAACGGCCCTGCAAGTGCTCAAAACATGAACCCAAATGGGGCAAGTTTCAGATTTGGGACCGGATGTTTCCAAGTTCTGCTGATTTAAATAACCCTTGGGGCTTTATGGGATATATTTAAACATGTGAACTCTGAATTCTGGGATTCATCATATTTGGTTTTAGTCTCTTCTGGGCAACTGGCACAGGCTGCCCAGAGAAGCTGTGGCTGCCCCTGGACCCCTGGAAGTGTCCAAGGCCAGGTTGGAGCACCCTGGGACAGTGGGAGGTGTCCCTGCCCATGGCAGGGGGTGGCACTGGGTAAGGTTTAAGTTCTCTCCAACCCAAGCCATTCCATGATCCTATGCCAGGAGCACTGGAGCCCCTGAGATTCCACCTCTGCAATCCCCCTCTGTCACATCTGCCACACACCATGTTTTTCCCAGGAAAGGCTCTTTCCACCCATGACTAATTTGCAAACCAGCTGGGAGCTGCCTGTGCGTTCTCTCTGACCCAATTATGGTCCCATCCCTGGGAAGATGTGACTGAAACCTCCCCAGGCTGGCCGTGTCCCTCAGGTGGGAATGAGCTGGGAATGGCTCCTGGGGCTCCTGGCAGGGATCAAACCCGGTGGGCTCTGCCTGGAGCTTTAACCAACACATCTGACCCTACCTCAGATTGTCAAAACCCTTCAGAGATTGTTCAAGAGGGCCTTTTGTTCACAAAAGGTGCCGTAGCAGAGAAGAAAATCAAAAAGCACAGACTTTGCTCGACACCTGATGCCCTCACAATTTTGGGGAGTGCAAAATTCACCTGTTAATTCCATTAATTGATGCCGTCATTCCCTGAGGGGTTGCTGGGATGCTTTTCCCCTCGACATCTTTAAAATGCTCTGGTTTTTAAATGTAGTCTTTAATAATCCCAAACACATTTAACTTGCAAACAGATCCAACCCCTCATCCCACAGTGGGTATTACAAGGAATATGTGGATGCCAAAAAAAACCCAAAGCAAGATACAAAATTGAGCTTAAATTATTGATTCTAAGTAGAATTCTCTGCAGTGCTGTTTTTTTCTTTGTGGGATTTTATTTTTCATAATTATCCTCTGTTCCAATATTGCAAATATTCAAAATTTCATGAAGTAAAAGCTCTTTAAGTTGTAAATTCTGAGCTCGTTTTTTTCAACAAATAAACATCCTTTCAAGTGAAAAAAAATACTATTAAATGCAAATTGAACGTGGGATTTCTGTTTTGATTTCTGGGTGATAGAGCTGGATAATTTCTCACACTTAAGGCAGCAGGTGAGAGTCACTAAAACCTCTTTCTCATGGTTTGTGCCATGTTCTCAAAATTCTGTTTAATGTTCTTTACAGGGAAAAAGATTTCAGCAAGGACATCTTGTCTGGGACACTGGGAGACAGAACATCTTGTCTGGGACACTGGGAGATACGTTGTGGTCAAAGCAAGAGGAGGCCCAAACCCTGCTCAAAGGGGCAGCCCCGAGTATGGCCCTGGGGGTGGCCAATTTTGGGCTTGGATGTGCCCATTAGAGATGATAATTAAGCAGTATTATAAATTTGCAAGAGCTTCATATTGTATTGTGCACTTGGGTGTTCTGCTGCACCTGAAAGTGCTTTCACTGACAAACCTGCTCTCTGTTTTATCTGTTCTAATATTGTCTGCAAAGTTCTTTTCTTCATTTTTAGGCAACACCTGCACTTGGGCCCAGTGGGGGTGCAGGGGGTCCTCTCTGCCCATCCATCCTCAGTGCCACCTCCCTGCCATGGCATTGTGCAAACCAGCTGTCACTGCAAAGCATTAATTCTGCTTTGCTTATGCAGATTCCAGCTCCATGGAGCCCCTCTGCTCCCTCTGCTCCCCTCTCCCCCTGGCTGCTCTGCAAGGGGGGCTGTGCTGCCAAGGGGGGCACAGGCACTCATGAACCAGAGCAAATGAGACCCAGCAGTTGGGATGGCTTTGCCTTCACCACACATTGCACATGTTGCAGTGAAAGGGCTACAGCAAATGGCAGCTTTACCCCATGCTCTCTCTGCCTGGGCTTTCTCAGCTATAAATGTTGGGGGGGGGGGGGATCCAAGGCTGGCCCTGCCCGGGGGATTCTCTTCCAGGGGGCCAAAGCCCAGGGCCATGTGCTGCTGTGCCCATCCCTGGGGCTTCCACAAGTGTTGGGTCACTCAGCCTGGAGAAGAGAAGGCTCCAGGGAGACCTCAGAGCCCCTTGCAGTGCCTAAAGGGGCTCCAGGAGAGCTGGAGAGGGACTGGGGACAAGGCATGGAGGGACAGGACACAGGGAATGGCTTCCCAGTGCCAGAGGGCAGGGATGGATGGGATATTGGGAAGGGATTCCTCCCTGGGAGGAGGGTTGTGCCCAACCTGGCCCAGGTTGGGCAGAGAAGCTGTGGCTGACCCCAGATCCCTGGAAGTGTCCAAGGCCAGGCTGGAGCAACCTGGGCTAGTGGAAGGTGCCCCTGACACATGATCCACAAAGAAATATTCCTCCTCAACCCTAAATACAACAGCTGGCTCAATCCTGAGCCCAGGCACAAGAGGCACCAATCAAATTGTATCCTAAACTCAATTGTGGCCCTGCTGATTGTGAGCACTGCAGAGGAAGGGAATTGAGCTCCCTGCAGAAGCTGTCACACATCAGGAAGGGGGAGGAAAGGCATTTTCCACTTGTCTCTGCAGGAATCCAACAAAACCCCTGAAGGATGGGATTAGTGACACACAAATATGGGGCACAGAGACAGAAATTGGTTCCCTGGAAAAGTCTCTCATGATCTCAGTGCAAGAGGCATCCAAGGGCTTATATCAGAAATTAGTTACTTCTCTCTAGGAATTCTCTTGTTCTGGAAAAGCACAGTCCAGCAATTCTGAAGCCACAAATTCATCACCTTTCTTTAAAGAGGTGCTCATACTGCAGCAGCCTGACTTCTTCAAAAACAGATATTCTGCTCTCAGGATTCCTGCTAAAGAGATCCTTAACAGCTCCAAGAGGACACCGAGATGACAGGAGCTCCTGAACAGGAGCAGATGTGGCCAGGGATAAGAACCAGAATCTGGAAAAGTCTGGGTTGCTTTTTTTTCCAGAATATCAGCAGTCTGTATATACTCCAGGACTGGGAATGAAACTAAAACAGATTCATTTACTGCCTCAGAGATCACAAACTTCACTCCTGCTCCTGTAACCCTCAACTTCTCTGTCCTGTGAGGTTTGCTTAGGGCTGACAGTGACACTTCAGCCCTTCTTTTGTCACCTGCCCAGTTCCTTCACTCAGCCTTGAAAACGGGAACTCCTGACCTGCAGGGCTGGGGATGGCAAAAGCCCTCCAAGCTCAGAATTCCCACCATCAGGTTCCCAGACCATGGAGAGCTCCCCATCAGTGCAAGCTGCCAGCACAGGGAGCTCTGGGCATCTTTCAACACACCTACATGTTTTTAGGACTTTTGGAGCAGGTCAGATACCACGGAGCTTTAATGATCCCAAAATACACCCAGCCCCTCCTCAGCGCCCCCAGCTCCTGTCACTGAGTGCACTTGATTGCTGCCCCACTGGATGTCTCCAATGCTGTCCCAGAGCTTGAAGATATTCCCTGAATCACCACATTTCATTCTGAATGTCCAGCCAAATTCCAGATTTTCTTTACCAAACTTCTTTCTCAGCTGCTCTAGAGAGAGAATGATCCCCTGTAAACCCGAATTTCAGCTGCAGCAACACTTTTTTGTCAGCTTAATTGGAGCCAGGAGTTGGACTTGATGATCCCTGTGGGTCCCTTCCAAGTCAGGATACTCCAGGATTCTATGACTAATTACTTCCTCTTGCTTAACTGGATCTCCCACCCCATGTTTTATCTCCATCATTAATTAAGTGTGGCTGAAAATCTAAATCTGCACTGCACGGCCAAGTCTTCCTTCTTCTTTGATCCATGTGGATAATTTCTTTGATCCTGCAGTACATCAGCACCATGGGATACTCCTTTTGCACATCTTTCTAGGGAACATGTCTGAACATCACATCTTTTTCTTCCCAGGAGGCAGAGGCAGCTCCATGCTGGAACAGAAACCTGCTCTGCTGCTACTCCCATTCATTTCTCTCGGGGTGAGGAGGAAAAGGTATTTCTGAAAGCCCATTTAATTCACTTAATGTTTCAAAAGCACCTAAAGACCCCGTGGAAAAAATCCTGTCTTTGCAAGCCCAGTAGCATTAGAAACCATTAAACAAATCACTTTTACAGCAGAGATGCCTCTTCCTGAACATCCAGAGACACAAGAGAGGCAGTTTGTTGCAAAAAAAAAAAAAAAAAAAGAAAAAGGTTCCATTGGACTTAAAGCAGATCCAGAAGCAACACCCCAAATTTCCAGTGTTTCCAATGTTTGCTGTTCCTAATTAGCTGTGATAAATCCTCTCTAACAGTCTCCTCACATTCCCAAAGCCTGCCCTGCTCAGACCAGGTGACAAACCCAGCCCCTGGAACTGGAGGATGGTACTTGGGAGGTTCTGCCCCAGCCTGGCCGAGGGTTCCCTGCTCCATCCCCACGAGAACAGGATGGTGAGGAGGAAACACAAATGGCTCAGGGGGTTCCAAAGCCATCCCGAGGCAGGAACGGCAGAGCTGCAGCTCCTGGGATAATCCTGCCCAGCAGCTCACACTTGGACAGGGCTTTCCTTTTTTTCTCTGCTCCTGTTTCTTAAAGAGGAAAAGAATTCCAAGTGTTCCTTAAAGGAATTTACAACTCCTGTTCTTTTAGCAGCTCTCCTCCTCCAGCCTGGGAGAAGGAACTAAATCCACAGTCTGCACTGACACACACACTGACCAGCTCCTGCCTCTTCCTTCATGGAATTCCATCCTGCTTTCCTGCTTGGAAAGACCCTGTACCTCTTGCAATATTAATAACACCCCTTTGGGGCCAGGATTTGTCTATTTTAAACACCACACTGAGGGCCGAGGTACCTGGGCAGGTTTTAGGGCCATTAAGGACTCAGAGGGTTGAGGGAAAGTTGACCACAAATGACTCACTCTGCTTCTGTCTCTGGGTCATCTATGAATAACAGGGCTGGTTTGGGGTTTTCTGGGTTCATTTCTGGTTTGTTTCAATATAATATAATAATGTAATACAATTTGGTTCAAGCTTAAAACCAAACTGTTCCACTAAAGCCAGTTCCCACAACAGCACGTGCAGAACCCCAAGAAAAGTAACTACAAAGGGCATAAAGGAACTTAAACACTCCCAGCTGCAAGTGCCCACCAAATAAGTGCTCAAAAGTTTATTTTAATTAGCAATTAAAAGAAAGTCTCTGAGACCTGAATCCTACAGCCTCCCTCCCCAAATCCTCGAGGATTTTGGCCTCTGCACTTGACTAAGGTAAAGCATTGGCTGCAGTCACAGCTGCCAGAGGAGCAGCAGTTGAGATAATATCTTATTTATTTATTTTATTCATGTTATTCATTGCCCTTACACTTGGAGCTCTGGTTTGGAGCTGTGAGAACAGGATGTTAATCATTATCTTTCTGACAGAACACAAATTTCACACTTTTTTCTGCCCTGTAGAAAGGGCTGCACACAGAGCCAGGAAAACAAGGAGCTGAATTTGAGTGGCTTTCATGTGGCCTTTAGAGGCAGAGCAGGGACAGGCCCTGGAATCAGTTCTTGAACCCCAGAGCTGTAAGAGGGACCACAGATTCCAGCCAAGGAGCAGGAACAAAACATGGGAGAAGGGAAAAGCAGGAACTAAGCCCTTAGTGCTAAAAAAATCTGCTAAGTCCGTATTCTTGTTAAACCTAAATAAATCACCTCAGAGCAAGTTTTGAACTGTGTTCTGGCTTTGCTATGGATTCGAGAGAAGCCTGAGCCAAGAGCCAGGCTTAATGGCAAGGCAGAGCTGAGTGGGGCACAGAGGATTGGGAGTGAGGAGGAGGGAGCCCCATGTCCTGCCTGCCCAGCACCAGAGGGGTGTTCCTTCAAGGAGCAGCTCCCCCAGTTCCCTCACAAGTAACTTGTAAAATCACAGAATCATGGAATGGTTTGGGTCAGAAGGGACCTCAAAACCATCCCATTGCACCCCCTGCCATGGGCAGGGACACCTCCCAGCAGCCCAGGGTGCTTCAAGCCCTGTCCAACCCGTCCTTGGACACTCCCAGGGCTGGGGCAGCCACAGCTTCTCTGGGAATTCCATCCCAGCCCCTCAGCACCGACCAGGGAAGGATTTCTCCCTAATGTCTCTTCTGCTTTCTCAGTTTGGAGCTGTGCCCCTTGTCCTGCTCTGTATGCTCAAATCCCTTCACTTCTGCTGTTGATAAGCAACTTGAGGGTTATTTTGATGTTTTGTGATTCAACCTGAGGTAGAACCCTGAAATGCTAATATAATACAGGCAATAACCTCACACACAGTACACGAGAGCTGGCCCAGCTCTCAGTAAGATAAACCTCTTTTGTTGTTGTCATGCATATTATTCCACATTCCTCCACTTAAGATAGATGCTTTTGTGCTGTTTTGTGCTCTGATTTTGTAAATGTTCATCTTTTTAGTGATATTTCCTTGATAATGGAACAACAGAGCAAAACAGAATATGCAATGAATTTAATAGAATATGAGCTCCACCAGATCGAGGAAGGTGCAGAAATGATGGGCTGGCCAATCTCCACAGTCAGCAATGAGGAACTGCATCCATAACACCCTGGAGTTGGTAAACATGTTAACTTGCTGCTCCAGCCTCCCAAATGTAGCTCGTTTATCATTTTAACAGCTCAAGAGTTTTCTCGTTCTCACTCCTGGGACTCTCCATGCAAATGATGATTTATATCCACAGCCATGGGCTGCTCCAACGCTGAACAGACACTTTAAGAGCACATATTAAGGAAATAAAAGAAACTTTTGTGTCTCTTCATTTAAAGACGTGAATGCTGCTAAAAACACCCAACAGGTATTGGCAAGTGCTCTCTGAATTAAGGACAGGAAGGTGAGAAATTCCCTTCCACGTAAACTCCTTTCACAGAATTGCCTATTGAACTATTATTGTTCCTCTCCTCCCTTAAAATCAACAGTAAAACTTCTTGGACACGTGATTTCATTTCATCTCTGGCTTCCCCATCCCCAGGAAACACACCCAGGTAAAACTTTCAAAGGGAAGAAAGCTTCTCTTCAGAATCCTGACATGAAAGGAGGAAGAAAGGACGATGAGGGAGGTAAACAACCATCACCAAAAGCAAAAGGAGCACTGAAAAGCAAAATCTGAGCTGCAGCCTGAGGTGAGACAGCAGGGGAGAGGAGGAAAGCAGGTATGCAGGTGCTCATTAGCACACCCTCTGTGTCAGACTGAGCTGTGCAAGGCTCCTGATGGCAGGATTACTGGAGGCACCAACCCAGGGAAAGCAGCTGCCCCATATAAAGCCAAAACGACATAGAATTGTTCAGTATTTAAGGCTGGAAAAGACCTTCAAGACCATCAAGTGCCAGGATGAATCAGCAGCCAAACACAAATGCAAGTGTCCTCACAAGCCCAAAGTTCTGAGGTAACAGAAGGAGCAGCATTTATGTCACCAAAGTCCCCAAATAACAGAGCAGAGGTGACACCACAACTCACTAAATCATTTGGGCTGGAAGGGTCGTTTTGACCCACCCCTTGCCCAAGCAGGGTCAGTCACAATATCTACAAGACCATCTGTCCCATCAGATCCTGGAAATGACTCAGAATTAAGACTCTCCAACCCAGTTAGAACAGGAGCATTTAGCCTGGCTCCTGCCCCTCTTTCTCCACGAGCCAAATAAATCCCTCTTGCCGTGTACTCCAGTCCCTCCTGAGCTCTGTGTGCCTCACACCGGACCAGAGTGGGTCCCAACAACACCTGTGTCTCTGGGAAAATGTGTCTTGCCAGCAGCTCCCTCCCATTCCCAGCCAGGAGTGCCCAGGCTCCCGTTCCTCAGCTCTGGGCACAGATGATCTCACAGCAAACTGCGGGCAAACAACAGCCCCAAGTGCTGCAAACTCCTCATGGTTCTAATGAAGGCACTCCAACCCCAAAGGCAGAAACTCTTCTGAAGATCTTCCCGGAGCATCCTGACAACGTGCACACCCCTCCCAATTAAGGCACTTTCAGAAATACTTCTTAAGCCCAAAGGTGGCATCTCATTTGCATATTTATGAGCCTAATAAGAAAACTGAAAAGCCACGACTCTGATGCTCGTTTGCCTTTCGTTGTGGCAGGGAAGGAGCTCCCTCTGAGCACACAACCCACTGAGCTTTGGGACCCCTGCTTGGCACAGGGCGAGGCCACAGGTCAGCTCCAACCCCCAACACCCCTCTGAGAGGGCTGGTGGTAGTAAAAGCTGCTCTCCCAGCTAATTCCAGGACTCTGAAACATCCCTCTCCAACCCTTGCACCAATGACATGCTGTAAAAGAGCCTGAGGGAATAAAAACCCCACAAGACTCTTTAGGGGCAGCAAGTTCCAGACTAACTGGAAGAAGCAAGACATGACCCAGTATAGACTTCTCCCAGCTGGACTTATTTTTCAATGTGAAAATAATACAGTGAATGAAATCAGTGACAGGATGATTTGAAACTCTTAGAAAATGAGGTTGTGCAAGTCCATGAAAGGTGCAGCCTCAAAGCCTCAACCCCAAACTTGGCACCTCTCAGGCAGAGCTCGGGTCTCTTTGGTTCTGCAAGTGCCCAGCACAGAATTTGGGACCATTCCTTAGGAATCTGTAACTTTCCTTAAGAAATCCCCCAGGAGATAAAATACCACCACAAATAAGAGGGACCTTGTTTTCACAGCTCCCTGTTAACAGTGAACCCCTCACAATCCATACCAAACCCCTTCATTTGTGGTGACTCCGAGCTTGAATCAATTTAAGATCTCTTTGCTGGTAATTAATATGACCTGCAGTGCTGCTGCTCAGCCACATTTCCACTTGGTCAGCTCTGATGAACTTTTCATCACCTGAGGTCTTTAGGACAATTAAAGAAACCAAAACACACCAAATGAAAGTTTAAACACCTGAAGGAGCAAGAGCTGATTAAACATGTCCATCCAAGCACAGAACACCTCGATGATGTGTATGGAATTCCCACTCCACCTCCTCACCTCCTCAATGCTATTAGCCCACATTTCAGCAGGACAGGGGAGGGAGGACACAGGCCCTGCCTGGGCGTACCCTGGACTTCAGAGTAGGGGGGTTATTCTTTTCTCACTGAGAAGACACTTGGACATTTGATGGCCACAAGACCCAGGAAGGAGCACGAAACCAAGAGAAAGCACATTTAGATTTAGCCAAGTCCGTGCCAAACTGGGGACAGGGCTCAGATCTTCCTGAATATCCTATTCCCTGGGAAATTTGGCAACAGGCTATAAATTGGGCTTAATCCTAAAAATATTTATCAGCTGACCAATCATCCGGTAGTCTTTGGTTGTCAGGGAAACAGGCATTTCTGCACATCATTTCCAGAGACACTGAGCCAAAGCCACTGGGGCTGAGAGCAGGCAGAGGAGCAGCCCCAGCCCTGCCCTGCCACTCAGGGCAGCACCAAAGCTGCTGCTCCCCAGGGTCTCCAGGGAATAAAACCCACCCCCTTCCCACCAGGACACTCTGTTTTCAGCCAGGGCTTCCACAACATCACCTCGTGTTCCCCAGGGGCACGTGGGTTCATTTGTCTAGCTGAGCCCTCAGTCCCTGTAGTCAAATCTTACTCTTTGGCCACTAAATGGCAAGTTTTCCACCCAAAATCTCCAGAGAAACTGGACAAAAGGTGCCCTGGCTCCTAATTATGGATTAGAGTCATAGAATCCCAGAATGGTTTGAGCTGGAAGGGACCTTAAAGATCATCTCGTTCCAATCCCTGACATGGGCAGGGATTCCAGATGTTGTTCCTTGAACTTGGGAAAGGAAACTGAGATTTCTGACAATTTCTGACTAACAGACCACTTTACTTCAGGCACAAAAGCTACTTTGAGGGTTAATTAATGCTTTTTTCTTTGAAATTCTTTGAAGATCAGACAACCCAGCACACCTCAACAGGGTAAACACGAATCCTGCTGTCAGATCAGACACTTTTCTATCTGAGGGACAAATGTCCCTCCCTTTATTTTCTCAATAAAAATATTTTAATACTTTTTTTTCATTGTTTTTTTTAGTGGAACACCATTAAAATCACTCAGTGTCAAACCATGAGGACCAATTCTGGAAAGTCCATTCCAGGAAGGTATTTATAAATTCCCTGCATTTGACAAGAAGTGGCATTTTCTGATAGTCCCTGCAAGGAACTCAACCCCGTTGCTGTAGTTACCCCAGCAATGCTGTGCCCACCACAATGATCCCTGGAGCTTTCCCAGTCTGCATTTAGACCATATTTGTATTTTCACCTCCTCTTCTTTAAAATAGAGGAGCAAAAACGACACAGGAAGAAATGAGAGACTTCCCTGCAGCTCTTACCCTGAGCCTTCTGTTCCATCTGTGTCCAACACGGAGATGACAGGGGGAATTTTTAGAGTGTGGCTTTGAAGAGCAGACCAAAATCCGAGCAACTGTTACCCAAAAGTGTGAATATGGCAGACAGGAGAGGAGGTTCCATCAGGAATACACATAGAGTGGTGTTTTCCATAAAGGGAAAACCTTGTCTCACCCAAAAGGACTGCTGTGCAATTTGAGGGGCTTTCAGCTCCCTCACAGGAGTGTGGACAGGCCAGCTGGGAACCCAAGAAACTCTAAAGAAAGATCAAAGAAATATTTGCCAATCAATAAAGTCTTTTCTTTTTTCTCATGATCTGAGACTGGATTAAACACAAATTATATCACAGAATCATCCCACCATGGAATGGTTTGGATTGGAAGGGACCTGAAAGGCCATCTCACACCAAGCCCTGCCATGGGCAGGGAACTGAGCACTACAGTCTGTGCTCATTCTTAAAGTATCACCTGACCCATTCTTAGCTGTTCCTGTTCAGTCCTCCTTAAAGCAAGGAAGTCTCAGCCCGTGGACATCTCGTGGCAGTGACAGCCACAGACTAATTTCTTCAAGGAAGAAAAGTCTTTCTGCCTGACTTTTTTGTTTCCTGTCTCTCAGCTTCACCCTCCTCTAATTTTCGAGTAACAAGACAGAAGAGAAGCTCCAAATAACTGTTCTCCAAATCAGCCATTATTGAGAATACTTTAATCACGCCTCATCTTAGTCATCTCTTTTCTAAGATTAAACACTTCCAATCTCTCTCATGCTCTGAAAAATGCTGGGAAAGCAGCAACAATTAAACAGCAAATCTGAATACAGAGACATTTGCAGAAGCAGCAGTGACAGAGTGCATTTCCCTCCTGATATACCGATATACATACATATATTTACAGATATATGCAGCTTTTCATGATTTTTAATTCATTTCATTCCACTACAACCACACAGAATGGATTTGCTCGACTCATCCCTGACTGTGGGCCAACCAGTTATTCCTTCCTCCTGTATCCATTCCCCTTCCCACGACTTTGTTCCTTCTCTTCATAGCAATTCACAGAATAGCAGAATCCTTAAGGTTGGAAAAGACCTCTGAGACCATCCAGTCCAACCACGAATTCCCACTCAGGTCAGTGAGAGGATGAAAAGCCCCCTGTGCAATGGGGACCTGACTCACCTGGACCTGGAGGTGCTGCTGCAAAACCAGTAATAGTCACCAAAGAAATAAAGTCACAAACCAGCACTGGGGGGTGGCTCTGGCTGATCTTTGGGGTCCCTTCCAACCCAAACCATTCCTTGATTCCATGACCAAACAACTACAGGAGCTGGTGACACGGAATCCAAGGGGCACCTTTTCCCACACTGTGGCCAAGGTGAGATCAGCCACAGCCACACCTGGGAATATTCTGCAAACAAATTCACCAGAGTAAAGGCAGGGGGAAAAAAAAAAAACATCCAAAATTTGTTGGCTAAATTATTCTCAATGAATAATTCCTCCAGCTCTGATAGTAATACATAATTACACACCGTGACGGCGGATTATGTATTAGTTGGGGGTACTAATTAGTTAATGTTTGTACAGCTTCGGGAAGATGTAATGTGCCTGAGCATTATCATTAACTAAGTGGAGCATTCAGTTTGAAATTATTTTTACCATAACTCAGAGCAGTATCACCTACACCCTTTCCAAGGGCTGTGATCAGTTCAACGTGGTATCTCCTGATCTTTCGTCAGGAAGGAAAATTCCCAGCCCAAATGAGGGCCTGGGAGAAGCAGGAGGAGCTGCCTTGCTGTGAGCAGACTAAAGGGAGATGTTTATTGCCAGTGCAGAGGATCCTTCTTCGAGGCAGAGCCTGGACTTCACCTGACACACAGGAGGTCGCAGCAGCAGCTGCAGTTTAACAAGTGAGGTCAGGGAGATTCTTGATTTGACAGCAAACCAGGAGCTCCCACAGGAGATGCTCAGCACCTCGGACAACCAGGGTAGTGGGAGGTGTCCCTGCCCGTGGAATGGGATGAGCTTTAAGGTCCCTCCCCACCCAAACCATTCCATCACTCCATGGTCCAAGGAGCAGGACTACCCAAACTCAGGCCCTGGAAGGTCCCATGTTTGAAGCAAGTCCCAAAGTATCCTAAAAACCAGATTCAACTTCCTACTGGGTAGGCACTGAACTCCTAAAACACCCAAGGGAACATTCATGCTAATTTTTTAAGAGCCGTATAAACACCAGTTTTATTTCTAGATTGTCTTTAAATCTTTTTACTAAGCATTAAGGAAAATGAGATTTGTTCAATTAAAATATATTGGTCATTACTGAGGAGAAAAAAGGCCAAAGCCCATCACACAATTAAGAAAAAAAACAAACAAAAACATCTCAGGTTGATAGAGGGAGGCCAGAAAAAAAGGGACTGTGGATAAGGGACTCTTTTTAAGCATCTCTTCTTTTCTCCTTAATTTTCCTGGGAAGAGCTTCAATAGCCTCTTGTTCAAAAGCTTCTCAGTTGGGTTTCTCTTGTGCCTTGTCCTGGTCCTGATGAGGCAGCCCAGCTAAGGGATTCCCATTTCCCAGCCCGTGAACCCAGGGAAGGCACAGGCAGCACTGCAGAGGGCAAGGTCTGCAATGGCACTTCCACAGGGGTAAATAAATCCTGGCTGCTCCTCTCAATGACACCAAAAAGTGAAGCCTCATGTGAAAAGGGCACCTTTAGCACTATTTTTATAGTAGGAGCTTTCAGGGGCCCCCCAGGCTCCCCAGGCACCCCAAAGAACTTGACTGTCCAGAGTGACAACAGGAGAAGGGGAGGACAAGGAAGGAAGGGATTTATTTGGGGATGAGCAAGGATTTGAGATCTGGCCCCAAGGCCATGGCTCCCACAGAGCTCTCTGAAGGAAAACTCTGCTTCCCAGTTTTATGGTTTTCCTCTTGAAGTACAAATGGGAAAACCGACTGCTCTTGCTGAAAATAATCCAAATCCCTCAAGTTTTCTCTTAGGTTTGAAAGCAGAGGTGAAACCTCAGTGAAAGGAGAACAGACACACTTTTCAAGGTCTTCCTGCAATTCTGGACTGGAGGATGGGACACCCCAATTTTCATTTCTAGGCTTTGTTTCCATAAATACTCCTCGTGTCCCATTTCAGCCCTTGGACATAACATGAGTCTACGATTTGGTGGTGAGCCTGCTCCAAAGCAGCTCAGATGAAAGGCAAAGGTATTTCTCTCCTGAATTGCTCGTTCCTCAGATGTCCTGGAAGGGCTTATATTCCAGAAAAGAAAGTTTTCTGCTCAATTTTCTACAATACGAGTTCTCAAATGAGACTCAGACTAGAGATACTGGGCCTCTGGGTGGCTTAGAGAGAAAACCTAGTTTAAACCTGCCAAGTCCTGATCCTGTTGTCTGTGGACATGGCTAAAGACATCATACAGCATTTTGGCTCCAGTGGGACTCTGTACATGAGAGAGGAGATAATGAAAATCAAATTTATAGGCCAAAGGTCTGGTTAACTGCACAAGTGGGAAACGTTGTGCAAGGACACCAAAATCTTGGTCTGTTCACTTAGAAAGGAAAATAGAGACTCTCAGACAGGAGACCTCAGAGCCCCTTCCCGTGCCTGAATGGGCTCCAAGGGATGTGCAGAGGGACTTTGGCCAAGGGCCTGGAGCTGATGGCCACTTCTCCAGAGCAGAGACCCCTAAAAGTGTGAGCAGGGTGTGGAACAGGGGCCCAGCCTCAGCAGAGCCTCTGGGAACTGCCCTACAGTGAATGTGGATGGTTGGTAGGAGAAGGGAAAATGGGAGGGAAAGGATGCTCCAACTTTTCCTGAATAAAGTGACATTTTACTAGAAAATTCCAGATAGCCTCATAAAACATGAAGAGGGAAATACCACTTCAAACTGCCTTTAAAGAAGATAAAAATGGACAGCAAGAGAGCAGCAGCCTTTGCTGAGGATCCTACTGTAAAGTTCAAGGACCCTCACTGAGGAAATCAGCTGAGGCTCAGAGGTAGGTAAAAGAAAAGAGGAGTAGAAATGCTTCAGATAAAACATCAAATGGATGAAGAAGTGGAAATAAATAAATTAAAATAAAAATGAAAGAATTGCCTCTTGGCAGGGAGACAGGTGGCACATGGAGCTCCTCAGAGCCCTCTGTTTGATACTCAGGCTGTTGTCTGATTCAAAGATGATGATGAAATGGTCCCAAGCAAAGGCTTTCAAAAGGAAACAAAGCAAACCTTGCATCCACATAATTAGCAATCAGCACAAGGAGAGAGAAGAAATAAAGTGGCTACCTGAAAGCAGAGGAATATTGCAGAGCTCTGAAACAAAGCCAGGGCCTGATGCCCGGGGAGGACGCACCACAAACACTTTCAGTGGGTCACAGGGTATAAAGAGTGAGTCAGGAAAGGAAGCAGAGAGAAAATAGGATATTTTTTTCCTAGTCCTCTTTTTGAAAGACTCTGGAGTTCAAAGAACAAATTGCGCATGTTCCCTGTAAAGCACCACATCCCCCTGGCACAGTCCCACACCCTGGGCTCTTCTACAGCTCAGCTCCTCACACTGGGGCACTCTGGGTGGCAGCTCCTTCTCCTGCACCATTTCTGTCACTGGGGAGAACAAACAGAGTGTTTGCTCCATTTGGATGGGAAGGATGGGCTTGTGGTACACTGGCTTTGTGTTCACACGATCACAGAATCACAGAATAGTGATACAATCCCAGAAACTTTACCTACAAGTAATAAACGAAGGAGTGAGCTCTCCCTAAACTGCAGAGCAAGGACTAAGTGGGAATAATGGCAGAGACAGCAGCACAGAGACCTCAGGTGTGTTGCTGAGCTTGGGCTGGGGAACCTCCATCACTGGGGAAAGGTCAGAGAGTCCCAGACCGTGCTGAGCTGGAACGGACCCACAGGGATCATCCAGTCCAACCTCAGCCCTGCCCAGGACCATCCCCAGGAGCATCATCCACCCCCTGTGCCCCAGAGCACCATCCAAACCCTCCTGGGGCTCTGGCAGCCTCGGGGCTGTGCCCACTGCCCTGGGGAGCCTGGGCAGTGCCCACCACCCCTGGGCTCTCCTGGCTGCAGAATTCCAGCCCCACTGCAGGGCTTGCCTTTCCCACAGAGGTGAGCCCTGAGCTCCCTCCCTCGTGGCTGTGTGCACAGAGCAGCAGCATTTTCCACGTGTTTCAGTGCTGTTTGCCCACGGTGGGCCTCTGGCAGCCCAATCCCTCCCATCTCTCCTCTGGGATAACGGAGCCATCACTGGAAATAAAGTGGGAAGGTGCCCCAAAGTGCAGCCTGACAACTGATAGGAAGGTCCATCCGTGTCCAGCCAAGGTGTGAGCTTTCTGACCACAAGGGAATTCAAACCACACAACCCTTGTGCTTCCAAAGTCCAGACTGACACAGGACATCCCAAAAGAGACACGGCTTTTTACACCCCGTCTCCCAAAGTGGGATGGGCTGACGAGTCCCAGTCTCCACTTGGAATCCCAGCATCAAACAGGAGCAGTTCTAAACCATGTTTTGTTCACTGAATCAGAGAACTGCCGGTTCTGTCAAGTTCTCATTATTTGAGTTTTTATTTGCTTTCTGACTGCAGCTGGTTCCAGCTCTGGCAGGCATTTGTAAATAGCTCTCCAGAATTAATAAAAAATTAATATACGCTCTAAGAAATTACCAGAAATCACATGTGACCTCTTATTTATGTGCTTATCCTGCTATAAAATTCATCAATGATTAACTAGTAGTTTTTAAACCTCTTACAAAATGTACACACAGCAACTAATTAATTGCTGCATTAAGTTTAAAATAAGGGTAAGCCTTACCCTGTTTTACCTGCCCAGCAGGTCAAGATTCAAAATAAGGAGGTTAATCAAGTCCTTGGGTTGACCAAGCTTTGTACATATTGGGACTCTTAATATATTCAACACAGAAACGGCACCAAAGGAAATACCCATAGATTTTGTTTTCAAATAAAAATTTCTAATAATTCAGGATCACCAGTGGGCTCCTTCCTTTCCCTTCTTGTGTGACATTTATGTGGCTTTTAAAGCCAGGAGCCTAATACATGATTTAGAGGCTCTGAGAAAGAAAATTATAATGCTGTGAGGAGAAATGGCTCTGAAATTTCCATGAAAATCCTGCAATTTCAGTGCTCTGCAGAAACCTCCGGGAAGAGGGAGCACCTGAGTGGCTGTAAGTCAGTCTCTGTTGCATCTGAATACAGCCTAGACATTTTAAAAGCACTAAACAGCCGTGTGCTAATACCTGCCCAAGACAAAGCAGAGCACTTCAGACTGGCTTTTATGGCAGGAACAAAACAGTCACTGCAGGAGTCCCTCAAGGCTCCAGACAATCCTTTCTGCTTTCAAGCTCAAGCAGGAGCTCAAGCCCAGCCCTGCTCTGCAGCCCCACGTAGGCAGCACTGAAAGGCAAGGCACCCCAGTAAGTGGATGGGAGGGCAGAGTCTACGAGGCAGGAGAAGTTTTCAAAGGTTTAAGGGTTGGTTTCAATGCTCAGATTGTAATCAAAGTCAATTCGACCTTGCTTTCCCTTCTTCCTTTGAAGTACAACCGTTTGCAACGAAGGGCTCTCTGCCAGCTCCCAATAAATTACCAGCAGAGTTTACACCAGTTCCGAAATCCCAGAGCCATTCCCCAGGAGGGGATCACCCTCCTGCCCAGCTCCCAGGGAGGAAGGACACCCTCCAGTCTTGGAAAGAACGGCTGAGTTTCCCATGTGGGAGCCTTCTCCAATAAAAGGAAATGGCTTCAAGTTGCACAAAGGAAGATTTACATTGGCTTATTAGGGAACATTTCTTCCCCAGAAGGGTTTTCAGGCATTGGAACAAGCTGTTTGCAGGGCAGTGGGGGAGTCCCCATCCCTGGAGGAATTTAAAAGATGTGGCACTTGGGGACATGTTCTGTGGTGGCCTTGGCAGTGCTGGGGGAATGGTTGGTTTTGATGACCTTAAGAGTGGTTTTCCAACCCAAATGATTCTACTTTGATTTCCATCCTTTATGACTCCCTGATTCTGCATATTCCCGAATCTTCCTGAGCCCTGAATTGCACCAGTCAGCAGGAGACATCCCAGTACTCCAGAGTTCAAGGAACTGTGGTTTCCTCGCATAATTGGACGAGTAAGGAGGATCCAGAGCAGCAGCCCAAGCTGTAGCCTCGGGTTCTTCTGCAAATTAGAGCTGTAAACAGCATGCAGACCTACATGAAAGGGGAGCAAAGCCTGATTGCCCAATGGGATTGTGCCTAATGCAAGCCTGAGGATATTCCCATTAACATCCTTTCTGCCTCATTCCCACACGTGGGACAGAGTGCTCAGAGGCTGGGCAAGATCAAAAGTCAAGCAAAAAGCTTAGTACAAATTCTTGGCCAACTTCAGCATTTTTAGCATTTGTTTTCAATCCTAAAAATGAAAAGAACTGCAATCAGAGTTTGTTTCCAAACCACGTGTGCTCTGCCTTTGCCAGGGCCAGCAAAGCTGCACCTGCCCATGTGAAGGGCTGGACATGGCTTAAACTGTCTTTAATGGATTCCCAGTGCCAGAGGGCAGGGTTAGATGGGATAGTGGGAAGAAATCCTGCCCTGGGAGGGTGGGCAGGCCCTGGGACAGGTTGGGCAGAGAGGCTGTGGCTGCCTCTGGATTCTTGGAAGTGTCCAAGGCCAGGTTGGAGCAACCTGGGCTAGTGGAAGGTGTCCCTGCCCATGGCAGGGGGTGGCACTGGATGGGCTTTATGGTCCCTTCCAAAAATTCCATGATTCTATGGCAGAAACAGAGGAAAACAATGTTCAGAACATCAGGACTTCTATTTCCACAAAATGTTGGCTTTCCATGAGAGATGGAAATAAAATTAGTACTAGAACATATGAGTATTTATTCTGTGTGTTCTGCCCCATGTTTGTCTGGGTGTGTGAACATCTGCCCTGACCTTCAGTACCCCTGGACACACATTCTGGTAAATGCAAGGGATAATGACAACCCAGGAAAATCATTTCTCTCATCTGCCCATGATGTGAGAAGTGCATGGCAATTACCCAGCCCTTAAGGAGAACACTGTCGACTATTTCAGGACAATCAAGTAAGAGCGCCGAAGTGGAGTCGGAATGGGAAGACTGGTGTCAGATGTACAGTTAAACAATAGCTGTTTTGCCTGTCATTCATCCCCAATTACTGCAGGAGGGGGGGAAGAAAAACTATTTATAACCTGTCAGTCTCAAGAAACCACAATTATGATGATTTAATTAACACACGGAGAGGCTTTAGGCAATCACATCATTCTAAATTTAAGAAGCAGCACATTTCAGGCCCAAGATGATTTAGAACATTAACAAATGCTAGTTGAACCAGGGCAAGAATTTGATGGCCTTGTTGGTTCCTTTTAAAGCATCCATCATGGCACAAAGATAATCCAAATGGATGTGTTAGTGAAAGATGAGAGCAGTGAAGAATCATCTGGGGTTTCAGGGGCCATCACACAGAAGGAGAAGCTGATTTTTAATGAGAACTGAGTTTGAAAATGAGCAAAACCACACAACTCAAGTCTATTCATCAAAGACACTCCTCTATGCATTGGAAAAGCCGGGAAAAAAACCCGAGTTCTGAGAGTGCAGGACACGGAGAGTGAGCCTGACCTTGCCATGGAGACTTGGAGCTTGTACTCGGTGTCAGGCTGGTCCTTCTTTGGGCTGGTGCCCAGGAGTGAGGTCTGACCATGGGATGGTCTGTTCCCTCCCAGGGCCAAGGGCTGCACTCAGCCAATAAAGGATATTGCCAAAGGCTCCTTAAACCCTTGGCCAGCTCCTCTCCTGCAGAAACTGCTCTTCAGGCCTGCACTGCCTCTTGCTGTGCCTGCCTGGGCAGAGTCCCTGCTGTCTCCTGTTCCCCCAGGCACAGAGTGGTTCCTGTGGGATTTTCATCCTCTGATTAAACTTGGGAGTTTAATCAAACACACTGCCCAAACACACACAGAGTAACAGCACCCTTACACTGAGCTGACCTCCTTCCACTATTCCCTGCTTTTTGATTGCATCAACAACAAGTAACAGCCAGGAAAATCCTACTTATTCCATACAAGAAGAAAAAGCACAAAGAGCTGGCTGCTTTCTGACTGGCTCTTTCATCCCCTGCCCATGACAGCCCAGAGATGGAGCTGCTCCTGCTCCCCTGTGTATTCACACCACGTGCAGATGGAAGCCCAGCTCACACCCAGAGCTGGCTCTGCCCAAAGCCCTTTGTGCCCCACGTCATTACTGAGCTCTGCCTGCTGGGACGGGGAACATGCCACATTCCCACACACACTTCACACCAAGTCCCTTCACAACCATCTAATTTTCCTCCTGATCTGCAGCTGGAATGTTCACACAGCAAAATATTAAGTGCTTTCATACGACAAAGGCACTTGCAAAATTCAGGGACAAAATCAAGATTAAGGTCGGTCTTCACCATGTAGGTCTTCCCATGAACAAAACACACACCTTTGATCAGGAACACACTGATCATGTTAGTTGTCACCATAGGCTAAACACAGAAATATTATTTTCTTTTCATTACTGTGTATTTCAGAGGAAACTGAATAATATGGTGATAGTGAAAGAACAGGGAAAAAAAGAACCTTGAGAGCAAAGAGCTGCTGGGTAAGATCACGATCTATGGGATGCACGGACTAAAAATTAGGAGAGTCTTACTTATCTCATTACTTTGGAGAACTTCAAGTATAATACAAAAAGTCCTTGCTTTTTTTGTCACACAAAGGATAGAAGACAAAGAGGAGAAGCTCAAGCATCTTCACAAGGCCTTTTCTGTAGGCAATTGGTCACTGCTGGAGACAGCTCTGGACCACAGAGCTTTCAGGAGAGACTCTGGCTTTCCAGCATCCAGGAACTGCTCCTCTTCTGGCCAATTATACTCAAATGTACCTAAATAACCCCAAAAATATATCTCTACTTGAACTAATTAACAAAGGAGGAGTTTTGCTGTAGCTGGACATAACCCAGATGGTGAGAGCTTGGAGATGATCAGCATTTTTTGGCCTTCCCTGCCTTCCCCTTTTTGCAGGTGGAACAATTCCCATTCGAGTGCCCCTGGCAACACCAGGCCTGATCCATCTGCCAGGAAAAGCTTTCTATTTCCTTGGAAATTAAAAAGGCAAAGACAAAACGAATCCCAAAAGCCACCATTCCCAACAGCCTCTCATGCCACCCCTTCAGCAGGGCATGCAGCTTCTAAGAAAGCAGAATTGTGCAGCTTGGACAGAGCTGAGAGCTCCCTGGAAATCCCTCCGAATCGAGGCACTCATCTCTTCTCTGGAGGTGGCAAGATCTACAGGCAATCTGAGCTTATTTGGCTGCACAAGAGGCAGATGTGATAAAAGCTGATTAGTGTCCAAAACATTTCCTGCTGCAGCCCATCTGTGTTCAGGGCTGGAATACCTGCCTGGAAATGACCAAACGCTGGCGTGTTGCTGGTGCTATAAACACAAATCACACCGGAATTTTGCATGTCCAAATGTTTCCAACGTGGGTAGCAGGACAGAGGGCTGCACCATTCCCTGGGCCAGCAGCTCCTGCCAGGAATGAGGGAGGTCTCCAGTGGGAACAGGACCATCCCTGGAACAGCTGGGACCTGAATGTATTTCCAAAGCTCTCTTCTTCTGGAGGAAGCCTCAGGAACATTTCCAGCAGCAGGACACTCACTAATAAGATTGTTTACCCCTCTTAGTGTGTGTTTTATGTTTCGTGTGTGTTTAAAAGGAAAACAAACAAACACAAATGAGCAGGTTCAACAGATTCCTCCCCTTTCTGCACATTCTCCCCTCTGGAATGAGCTACATAATGGACTAAAATTGACTTTTTTCTCCTCCTGAAAATACTGGCAGTGCATCACAGAGTTTAAGCAGAGGCAGAAGGGGGGAGAGAAAGGAAGAGGGAGATGGAGAGGGCAAACAGCATCTTCCACAGTTCCAGCAATGCAGGGATCCCTCAAAGGGCTCAAGCCTCAAGGACTCTGTGGGATACAAGTATTTCCTCTCTTGCACAAAGCTTTCCAATGCAGCACCCTCTCCACCTGAGCAGTCCTCCCTGCACACAACTCAGGGAGGTTTCTAGAAAGTGGTAACATTTGGGAAAGTAGGAAAAGAGGTGAAGGGAAGGGTGGCAGGATGATCCTGGCAGGACATTGTGTCTAAGACTATCAATCCATAGTGCAATTCCAGAGTTCTGTTAATCAAGTATTGGCCTCTGGGTGAGACCCAGAGGAGCAAATGTAATGCCTGAAACGTGGTCAGGAAAGCTCCCAAGCTCCGTGAAAATCTGGGAGAGGTGGGTTCAGCTCCCTCCTTTGCCACTATCCCAGAGCAATCTCTTCCAAGCAGCACTTGGATCACAAGCCCAAGTCTGAGGCGAGCTCTTCTCTCCCCCAGGCAGCAGGATAAGGACCGAGTAAGAGTTTCAGAAGTGTTCCACATCCTCCTGCTGCTTCCTTTGCACATTTCCAGCCCGGGGCTCGATTGCTGCTGAGGCACAGCTGGCTCAGCTCTGCCGGAAACACGGCTGGTCATTTTGGGAACATCTTAGGGAAATCTCACACTTCACAACTGCTGAGCCCAGGAAAATTTGCCCCTGTGCATTTATTGCTACATCACTGGTGCATCCAGAGCACAGCTTTCCTTATACTGGTTTTATACTGGCAATACCCAGTGTGAAGTGCTCATAAAGGCTCTAAATGTAACAAAAAACCCCAACTGCTTTGGCCCTACAGTGATGACAGCACGCTAATGGGGAGCTACTTCTTCCCATCCTCCTCACCTCCCCCAGTCTTCCCTTTGCAGTGCTCCACCTCTGGAATCACCTCCCTTTCCCATTCCCCCACTTGTGACAAAGCTACACCTCTACAATGAAGTCCATGCTCAGCATTCCTTACCAAACCCTCAGGCTGATGACCAAGGGAGATACAACCACTGCTCTTAAAAAGAAAAACAGCCATTGAGTCACTGAGTGGTTTCTCCCCCGAGGTCACAACACCCCTGAGCTCAGGCTGAGCCCTGGGCACCCTGGTAGTGTTGAGCTACAGGACTGGAACCTGACACTAAACACACCCTGGGGATAGAGACTATTCTGCTCTTTCCTTTTTGCACCTTGTCCAAAACAACACAGAAATGGTGTTTAATAAATAAATAACACACAAGAGCAGCATGTTAACATTTCCTTTCAAATGAAGCTCAGGAGGAGGAGGTCAGCAGCCCACCAAGCCTGCCTGGGTTGCATTCCTTTACCAACCTACTTCTCCTTTCTCCCCAATGGCAAGAAGGCAGGAAGCAGAATTCCAGCTGAGCATGATTTCGTGTGACTGATTTAGCACAAGTGACTACAAGTGACAACCACCCTGGTTCTCACTCCAGCAGAAAGCACAGTGGAGATGTCCCTGCTCATCCGTGGGACACAGTCAGACACTGAGAAGGAAACGTGCAAAAAGTGACCTCCCAGCTCTGTGTCAATCCCCTCTCAAAGGGCCTCACCAGGCTCAGTTCACAGAGAAACACCTGCTTGGCTGGTTGGTTGTCCCGCCAGGCTGTGGAAGGGGAGAGGAATGACCTTCCAGGAGAGAGAACCACTCTTGCAGCAACGTTCCCTCTCCCCACAGCCCTTCCCAGGGAGCCACACTCAGTTATTGCGTGTGTGAGACGTAGCAAATACAGAACATTATAGCTCGGTCTCGGAAATTGCTTTTTATGGCCCCCAGATCTTCAGCAAATGCACAAATAAATATGAAATAGAGAGGGAATGAGATGCACATGCACAAAGCAAATACCAGAATGAGATAGCAGCAGTCTGGGAACTGGCTGGGGAGAGCCAAAATCATGAGCATCCAGTTATTTTAGCAGCCCCTGCCAATAGACTAAATAGAATAGCATAGGCCAGGTGTCAGTGATTATAATCCCACTGATGCCAAGAGTCGCTCCCATTTACAGCCAGCCTGGCTTTGGCTCCATCTCTGCAGCACAAGAAATAATTCCTAAAGCAGGGACTGGAAAAAGCAGCCACACAGTGTATTTGCACCTTCCCTACTCCAGGGCAGCCCTTGTACCCCTGTGTGCCTTTGTTTTACACTCAAAATCTCATTAAACTTAAAAGAAAACCACCCCTGCTGCTGTGAAAGAAAGAAAGAACCTGTGTCAACCCCTCAGCGTGTGTTCCAAGGCCAGTTCTGCCACAGAAAACAGGTGGGTTAGGGATGAGCTGAGCCAGATACTCCCAAAGCCCAAATGATCCCTGTGGAGGTAACAGGTCTGCTCACCTAAGCTCCAAAAACATCCTTTCTCACCCCACTACCAACAGCAGCATCTGTCAGGCAGGTCTGACCTTTCCCAGTTCAATGAAACCATTATCCCTTTCCTCAAGACACCCGAGTTTTGGACATCTCAGCTGCTTTCAGACACTGGGGGATGGACACATGTCAGGAGACAATCATTTGGAAAATATTACTTGAAAAAGCAAACTCAAGAGACTCCCAAGCAATGAATTCTGGAGCCTGCCTGCCCTCATTCTGGTAGCCAGGCTCTCTTCTCCCTTCCAAGTGGTTCCTTTTTGGGAGAAACCTCAGGCTGAGCACAGGGAATGAGCAGCTCAGCCCCACTGGAGGACAGGCCTGAGCTGCATCTCATTTGCACAAAATAACAGCTTCTCACAAGTATGTACATTTGGGCAAACAAGGAAATAAAGACATGCTCCATTTTCTATTTTCCCCCAAACATAAACCCTTCCCATTGCTGGAGACTCCACAAGGATTTTTCCCCCATTTTTAAGTGCTCTACGGTGCATATCTCTCCTTTTACAAGAGGAACCTTGTAGCTATGGAGACGAAGAATGTCAAATCCAAGCTGGAAACAGGATTTCAGTGAGGGCTTTGGGTTGCTACACGTGCCTTCAATGATCTGGTTTCCATCTCCTGAAGTCTTTATTATTCCCTATTATTTATCAGTGCTTTAAGAGCCACTGGATGATAAATCACCACCCAAACACAAGTCACAGGCTGGGACAGCATGACCACGTCCTGCACAGTCTGATTTGCACCAGAACCAGGAATCCCACAGACAGCACAAGGAACACCCTGAGTCCTGCAAAATTCTGCACCAGCTTAATTTAACCTGAATAAAATGCTTGTGGTGCTGCAACAGCACCTGGAAAGCAGGTGAGCTGGGGTCCCCTTGTGTCTAATGCTGTGTGTAACAACCCACATCACCACGGAGGAGTTACACCACACTGATCTTCTGTCCTACACCTGGTAGGACTCTTCAACCTTGTAATTATCTGCCATAATCCACATTACCCAAATTTCAGCCCCCCAAACAACGTCACATCACCCCTATATCTTCTGAGATCCAAATTCCATTAGAGGGGCTGCTTTCATTAGCTGGTTGTTCAGCTATGACATGAAGATTCAGCTGGCTTACCACCCTGGTGAAAATTATCAACATTCTCATCAAGCTGATGGAACTTCAGCAGTGTTAAACCTGAGCACGAAGGGGAGACAGCCTTTCAGATCAAATTAGCGCTCCTTGTGACAGCCAGGGAAAAATTCAAAATAACTTTAACATCACTTTCCACTTGTGCTGGTAACAGGGGAAAAAAACCCACACCTCCATTCCCATGGTGCTGGAGAAATGACAGGGATGTGGCAGGTGGCTTTCTTTTCTAAAGACAACACTGCTCCAGAGAAAGCAACCCCAAGACAGGCATTTTTATGCCTTCTCCTTCCCTCCATGGTCCAAAATCAGCTGGGGATTTCAGGTGCCAAACATGAAACATCTCAAAGATGCCCCTTTGTCCGAAAGTGAAAACATTGGTTTTTAAAAAACCTGGATCCCAGGACTGCAGCCTGTTCCACACTGCTCATCTTTAACACATCTTTCATGCCAAAGTCACGGCTCAGAATGTCCAGAGTCAATTCCAGTCTGCCCAAATGGATGGGAATAAATTCCAACAGGCACATTAAACACTCTCAGGTAGAACATCCACAACCAGGGGAGCAAAATCCCCCACGGTCCCCTAATGCCACATCACGTGCAGGAACAAGGAACAAGTGCTGCAATGAAATTGTGCAAATCCCCCTTTTCCAGCCATAAATAAGCATCAGCATTCAGAGCAAACCCATCCCTTGCACACACAGTAGAGGAGTCATTGACAATACAGCAATGAAATAATTTGGTGTTTCCTTGCAAAGCTGAACAACAGAAAAGATGCTCTGGGAGCTTTTCCTGTTTGTGTTTCCCATGTTGCTGAGTCAAATCCTAACACAGCCTCAAGGATGTGAAAATCAGCTCTGTCTAAACCTTCATTGATCACTGGAATGAAATTAAAAACGTCAAGAATACCCATCTCCCAGCCCAGGGATTTGCAAATGTGCTGTTTGACCGAGGCTGGCATTCAAAGGAGCCTGTGTTGTTCCTGCTGCTCCAGGAAAACAAGAGCCTAACTCAAAGACTGCAGTCCTGTTGCCCTCTGGTTTGCTCCAGAACTAGACCAAAAATGCAGAAAATCTTTGGCATTCTCTTTAAACAGGCCATAAACCCCTCAAGATTTCATGTGGGGGCTGAATAAAGAGGTTTCCATATTTATTTTTAAAACAGAAAAGGCTCTTAAATGCCTCTGTATCTACCAATACAGCAAAAATAAGATTCTCTTGTAGCCACAGCTCATAAAATGGGTGCAAAGAGCAGGATGAAAACACTCCAGATGCCTTTATCACAGTTGTTGACATCAACTTAGTCTATATTTCAATAAGTCGCAATTATCCAAAACAACCACCATCCCTTCCCTGGCTGTTGATATTTGCTGAGAGAACCTGCTATGGAGCAAACTCCAAAAGTAGAGAAAACCCAACAAAACAAAAAAGTCATTAATTTTTCTAGCATTTAGAGATACCTCAAGAGCTTCAAACATTTACCTCTCCTTCCCAGCAGCTGAAATGGTTTTAGGAGGGTCATGGTTCATACCTCGCATTCCCTGGAGCCAGAGATGGTATAAGTGCAGGGCCCAGATCCATTAACCGATACATCCATGGTCTCAGAGTTTGTTGGCTTGTAGTCCACGTAATACTCCTGTAAAGGGGAGTTCATTTGCCTCTCAGACTCCCGGGCCTTTTTCCTGCGCCTCTTCATGAGCGTGTGCTGCTGGAGCTGCTTCATGCTGGCAGGGTAGCGCTTCCAGGACACGTAGATCACCAGCAGGATCATGGCCACGGAGAGGAAGAGGGCCACGCTGCCCGCGATGATCTTGTGGAAGGACACGTGCTCGTACTCCGGCTCCACGCCGGGCGTCGGGATGTCTGCAGAAGGGCTTGGCGTCGCAGACGTTGGCTGATGGCTTTCCAGTTTGGAAACGGTGGGTTTGGGGATGAACACGGGTCTCTGGGGGGTTTGGGGAGCCTGGTAGGACCTCTCGGTAACCACCACCTGGATTTCGGCACAGATATTGTAGGTTTCCACGGCATCGCTCACCTTCTCGCCCTGGATGTGCTTGGGGCCTGCACAGATCATGGTGCTCTCCTTATTCCCCTTGAAATTCTTAAGCCAATTAAACAGAGGGCAAATGCTTCGAGTACATTCCCACATATTTCCAGACAGAGTGATGGAGATGAGTGAGATCCACGTGTTGATGGTCTCCTGGGAGATGTTGGTGAGTTTGTTGGAATCCAGGTTGAGCTTTTGCAGGTTGGGGAGGCACTGGAAGGTCCCAGGCTCTACCCCTGCGATGTCATTTCCCGATAAATCCAAGTTGTGCAAGGAACTCCAAGTCCACGTTAACCCTTGGCTGATAGAGCGGATCCTATTCCACTGCAAATAAATGGAGCGCAGGTTGAAGAGGCGTGGGAAGTGGGCAAAATTGATCTTAGAAAACTGGTTGTGCTCCAGGTGGAGCTCGGTCAGCTTCAGGAGGCCGGCGAAGGCGTTCCGGGACAAGCTGCGCAGGCGGTTGTAGCCCAGGTCCAGGAAGTCCAGGTTGCGGCAGTCCTGGAACACCCGGATGGGCACCGTCTTCAGCGAGTTGGACCTCAGGTGCAGGATGAGGAGCTTCCGGAGGCCCTTGAACTGCTCGGCCTGCAGCACCTGCAGCTTGTTGTAGGAGAGGTCCAGGTTGCGCAGGTTGGGCACGGGGTGGAAGGTCTTGTTGTGCAGATGGGTAATTTTGTTGGAGCTCAGGATTAATTCCTTCAGCCTGCGGATGCCCTGGAACGCATCCTCGTCCACGGAGCTGATGTAATTATGGTCAAGATAAAGCCATATGAGCTGATTTAGGCCCGCAAACTGATTTGATTTCAGCTTCTGGATGCTGTTGTAGCGTAAGGATAAGCCTTGGGAGCCTCCGGAAATGTTGTGGGGGATGTCTCGGAAGGCGTGGGACTCGCAGTACACGATCTTGCCATCACATCTGCAGTTCTTGGGGCAGGCTCGCTGAGCCCCCGCCAGCAGCACGAGCAGCACCAGGGGAAGCAGCAGCACTAACAGCACACTCATGCCTCTCAGCTGCTTAATTAAATGGAAACCTACAATATTAAAGAGAAAACAAACGGGCATTGTAGAGCTATTAAGATAAATTGCCAACAGATTAGTCGCGTCACCGGGGCTTTGGATGTGGCTTTAGTGGAACGGTGGATTTGGGAGACAACCTGTTTGCCTCCTGTCTGGAGCTTTTGTGGCACAAACCACTGTCCTTGGAGTCCCTGCCTTGCCCTCTGTGACTTGGGATCCCTCAGAAGCACCAAATGCTGTCCCCCCTTGTCCAGCAGCTCCCAGTGGAGCCAGGAATATCCTTATCACTAAATGCCGAGGTTTCAACAATAAACATATTTGTCAAGTCACTGTGCTGAATGTTCCACAGAGCTGGAGAGGAAATGAGCCAAAGCTCCTGCTATTACGTGCTGCTAAATGTGTTCCTCAAGAAAAGCAATTGCAAGCCCAAATCCTCCAAAAATTGCTGCAGAAAGAGAGAAATCTCCTTCTCATAAAGTTTGATCCATCTTTATAACGTGTATTTATTGTAAAATGAGACACTAAGTAACTGCTTTACTCTGGGCACTGAGGGTTTGGTTTTAAGAGTAGGTTTAAGTGGCTTTACTCATGATTTTTATGTACCTCAATACACGAATAGATGCAGAAAAAGAAACTTCAGCCATATAGAGAATTAGATCAGGTGATGTTGGTGTGGGACCCCAGTGCCAAGACAATGGTAGGAGACACATTTCTTTCACATGAATCATTTAAATCATTTAAAGTTATCCATATATACCTCCCAATGCTTAAGCACTTATCCATTTGTATATACATTAGCTACTGGATGAAAATATGCACCCCAACACCTGCACACAGCAGCAAACCCCAGAAAGTTTAAAGGGGAATATTTCTATTTCAACTTCCCTCTCTCTCCCACAGCTCTGTTGATTTGAAAGGTTTGCCTTTGAGATGTCAGATGTGTCATGCAGGAGCAATGCTGTATGTGAGGACATATATAATAATTAAATATATATAATCCTGAATAAGTATGAGAGGGGGTGGAGGGGATGTTGGAAACCCCAATAATACATCCCCATGCCTGGAAGAATTTTAGGGCTGCTGCCTCTGTCCAGAGTTTCATCCTTGCTAAGGATGAAAATGCATTCTTCCAACAGGAAATATTTCAAGGGCTGGTATCTCCTTGATAAATAATCACTTTATTATTTGTCACACGCACAAAACCATCCCTATGCTGCAGTTATTTAATCCAATTTTAAACCAAGGGGCCATGTGCAAAATAATTCCTAATCTAAAATGCCCCTGCCTACGTGTCTCTGCCTTCAATGGTTAGATTTTTAATTTAAATCTCATTATTTGCTCCTGCCTGTGTGCCAGCAGCAGCCAGCTAGAAATATGTTCTGCTTGTTACAGATTTGGGGGCTAGGGGGAAGGAAGGAGGGGAATAAACCTGTCACACTTGGAAAAAAAAAAAGACTGGCAAATGACTGCTGGAAATGTAGCAGAGGTACCAGGGGCATCTTTTCAAAACCCAAACAAGCCTTTTCAAAACCACCTAGGCAAGAACCCCCCCCTCCCCTTCGCTTCCCACATCCTGCAAGGTGTTAACAGCCCTTCCTGACAGCCCCAGTGATGCCACCACAGGCTCACGGAATGGGAATGAAGATGCAGGCAGGAGGGATTTGGGGAGCGGTGCCTCCCGCATCCCCGGGCTGCTCTGTGCGCGCCGGCAGCTGCGGGGGTGGGAGCCACAGCAACCTGCTCTGCCCAGCCCTTCACCCGGGCATCAATTCACAGGTTAATGGCATGGAAAGCCACTGCAGGAGCAGAGGGCTCTGTGTGTGTGCAGGGGGGGGATACGCGGTCTAAAAATACAATAGCGAGTACAGTGAGTCACCTGGCACAGGAATCCGCTGCTGCTGCTCAGCCCGTGCCCCTCTCCGACAGCAAATAATCCGGCTCAAAAACAGACCCCCAGTGCAGCTGTGCCAGCAAACAAACAGGAAAAGTTCACTTACCCATCCTTTTGTCATCAAGAACGCCCTCCTTTTCCTTCCTCCAGCTGTTTTCTTCTCTCTCTTCCCTTTCTCTGCTTCCCCTTCGTGTCTCTCTCTCTCTCTCTCTCTCCTTTCCAAACTGGTTTCTTTCCTTTAAACCATCAGAATCTTCATGGCACAGCCCGGCTGCCACTCACATCACCACCATCCAGCGTGCATGCCAGAAACCCCCACAAAGTTCCCTAGAGAGGACAAGCAAGAATTTTTGGGGATGAGGAAGGGAAAGGATAGGGAAGGGGTTGGGGGTGGGGAAGACAGGACGAAGGATGGGGGGGAGTGTGGGGGTAGGGAGGGACTCTAAGCTCTGAGAGCCATTGTGTAAGTCATCAGAGAACCGGCATTAAGTGGCAATCTGCAAGGAAAAGCCGGAGCAGACGATGAAGGCAAACCAACTTCTCTGGGAGGAATGACAAAACCTGTGCCGGTACCTAGAATTCCTCATTCTGCTGCCTTTTGCCATTGCCGGGCACAGCGATCCATCCTCCGCTCCCCGAGCAGACAGCCCTCCTGTGCCCTGCCAGGGCTCGCCTCAGCAGCTCTGCAGGCTCGGGTTATCCATTTGGCTGGGCAGGTTGGAAGGGGTTTGTGGCTCTGCTGAGAGGCAGCTCTTGTCTAATTCCGAAGGCTTTCCAGAGAGCGATGATGCTCCGGAGCTTGTTGGTGCTGATGTTCTAGTTTGTGATACACTGAGTGCCCTCCACTGGAGAAAACAGATCGCACATTAAAGGCTGAACAAGTGAGCCTGTCGTGGCTCTGCAGACTTTCTTTCCTTGGGAAAGAAAATTAAAGACACAGCATTGCCTTGCCCACCAGCATCCCTTCCCCAGACCCCTGCACTGGGGAACGCTCCGAGCGCCCATTCCCCGGCAGGGACCCACACCAAGCACCTTCTCCTGGGGCTCCACCAGCCAGAGCCCCCTCTAACCCACCTGACCTCCCTCTTTGGCTTGGCCAAACCCTGAGCTGGGGTTTGGGTTTTGTTTTGGTTGGGGTTTGTTTGTTTGGTTTGGCTGTTTCTGTATTCCCAGGGGCTGAACAGGAAAAGGAATGTTTGCAGATTAGACTCGAGAGTGGTGGTGAAGGGTCGGGGGCAGGACCTGTGACCAAACTGAGCAGCCACACTAAAGGCTTTTAGGTGCGGGCAGCAGCTCCAAGAGTAAACACTCCCTGTCCTGCCTTGGCTGGGAGAGAGTTAATCCCTTTCCTGGGAGCCTGTCATTTTTTATTTTATTTTTTTTTTAATGTCTTTTAGTCAGAAAAATACTGAGCTTGATAAACAAGGCAGAACTGAAGCTGCAGAATTAGTGACACCTTTCAGCTCCTGAGCTCCTCTCCCAGAGTGGAGCCTCCTCCCCGCCAGGGCTGGGTCCCATCACACGGGGTGGATCCAGGGTGTGATGCAGGCTATGACACCTCCAGAGGGTGTCACCTCCTGCCACGTGTGTGCCCAGTTCAGCAGGGTTTTTGGATTAATGCTCTCCCAGATCCACAGAGGGATGTGGAGCAGGAGCTCCCTGAGCTGGTTGTGGCTGCCCAGGAGCTGCCGGGCACTGAAGCCCCAGGGCAGCCCCACATCCCCACAGGAACCACTCCTGGCCCAGAGCACACTGGGGATGCCCCGGGAGCAGCACTGGGCTGTTCCTGCACACCTTTAATGTGGGTTCCTACCATGGAAGAGGTTTGGGCTGTCTCCCCCCTCCCTGTGCTACACACACAGCAGCCTTTTGGAAACAACTCTCTGCCCATATCTTGACTTCAGGTGCCAAAATGGTGGCAGTACTTGATAAAGTCTGGAAGGAGCCAAATGTTATGTGTTATTTAATTTTTAAATATTTTAAAATAGTTCCCAATATGGCTAAGGAGCCCCCCTGCTCAGCATCTCACAGCCCAGATCTCCTGGGGTTTCTCTACTACTCATAATCCTAATCTACAAATAAAATGAGAATTGCACAAAACTCCAGGTCAGATTCCAGCTCTTCTGTCTTAGTTCCTTAGTCCTGGCTCAGGTAAGACCACTGCTTGCCCCTGCACTCCATCCCAAATGAAGTCAACCATGCCCAGTCCCAGGACCCAACTCCTCTGCAGGATCTCCATCAGACTGGGACACCAAATGGGCAAAGAGTTCAATTCCACTAAAATCAAAATAAATGACAAAATTCCCAGAACAATCCATAGAAACCAACCCTGTGTTTGCATTCAGACTCCACCTGCATCCACACTGCAACATCTCCAAGCTCCTGAATAAGAAATCCTCCTTTGGTTGGTTCTGTTCTGAGAATTCATCGCTACCTATAGATCAGATATTCATTTGCATAAGAAAAATATCATAATTAATCACTCTTTTTATTCTGAATTGGCCAGCAATATACACACCTACTTCAAACAAGACTTAATACTTAATTATCATAAGTGATGTTGAAAATACCTTTTCCCATGTCTCTGTTAACCCCATCTGCATTCCGGTCAGGAATTCATATTTATTCATGATATAATTTCCCAATAAAGGTAAAAGCTAAAGTGTGCAGTTATTACACCTTGTATTGATAATTCTCCAGGAAGAGTCCATTTGAAACTCTGCCAGCTGGGGGAGGGAGCTGAGCAGAGTGATGGCTACAGAGCCTGCACTGATTTCCAGGGATGTCTTTTCCCAGATCCTTTGATCCGACGGGAGCTGAAGCAGCACTGCCATAAGCTGTCCTGCTGCCATGGCCTTACTGACACTCCAAATCCCCACATTCCTACAAAAAGTTGGACAGAATTTTGCTTTCTCAAAAGTCCTGTGATGCTGTAATGGAAAATGTCACAAATTCCAAGGCAGAAATCTTCAGTACCTGAGGTAAAAGCAAGGGAGCTTTCACTCAGCAGCAGAAATGCCACCCCCTCCTTCTTTTATTTTACATTTTCTGATTAAATGGGAAAAAAGGGCATTTGAACATTTGCCAGAGAGGAAGAAATGGGCAAGTCTTAATCAGCCTAAATAAGTGACTCTAAGAGGTAAAAACCACATGGAAGAAAGGAGGATGCAAAGGCCTGCTTGTGGTTTTGGCCCATTTCCTTGGAGCAGTGAGAAGTCCAAGGCTCCCTCCCAGCCCGAGGAACCTGGAATGGTCGGAGTGCTCAGCTCACCCTCCTCCAGCTGCCAAAGCTCCCTCCCACCTCACCAGGGCTTACCTGCCAAGTGATCCAGCTCAGGGAGAGTGCCATGGGATCTAGAGCCTCTCTTCTGGGACAATGGACATGTACAGGGCTAAGGGTTTGATTTTGAGCTGTGATTATTTTATATACATATATATATATACGTGTTTGTTTGTGTGCAGATATCCACATACTATAAAATATGCTTGGAATTGTCAGCCTCACCTCTTGCTTCCACACACAAATCCTTAAAAATTAACATCTAATCTTTCCATGATACACTGACTTTGCCACGTGAACCAGCACCATCAGCCTTCCCAAGGTGCCTGCAAGGAGGAGGAGAACATGCCTGTACCTTCCTGTAGCCCCAGGTGCTCACTCTGGGCAGACTGACAGCCCTGAGTAACTCCTCGTGGTGTCAGCAGTGCAGCTCTGCTGGGAGCACACGAGCTGATGCGCTTTGGCCAAGTTCTCATTTCTGCCTCTGGGGCCCTGTGCAGTCTGTTCCAAATTCTTCTTAGTGAGAAAGATCAGGTTGGACAGGTCCAGCTTTTTTACCAAATCTTTGTTCTCCCAAGCATATCATCCTCACCAAAATGCAGTTCCACTTCATTTAGTTAGGGGCTTATTCAGATTTTTCTCAGACATCTAATAACTCTTTTTATTTACGAATTTATCTCCTTGGTGGCCAATGTCTAATCTCAACTCTAATTGCTTTAAAGCATTAACAGCCCACGAAAACCCAATCTAAAAACACACAGGCAGCCCAACAATAGAGCTATTGCAAATTCTAAGTCCTTGTCCTTGGGAACTGCACCTTTAAACAAATTTTTCCCCAGCTCTGAAGGGTTGTCACAACCCTGTAAAAGTGACACCAGTCTCTCTGATGATGGGGCCACCCTATAAGAGTTGTTCTGGCACCATGAACTGACTGGAACAACCATCCCCTTCACCCTCCCTTCCTCAGCAGTAAAACTCTTCAGGAACACACTGAAAAGACCCAGGAAATGCCAATGACTTGCCCCTCTGCTCACAGAGCTTGGCCAGGGGCAGGGCTTTGGCATCTCTGCATCTCACCAACACACCTGAACTCACAATGAGCATTTTTGTAGGGATTACAGCCTTTGGGACAGAGACGTGACCCAGCCAACAGGAACAACCCAAATCCCAGGATTAAACTCTGCAGATTTAGGGTGGGCTTTTAGGGAAAGGAGAACATGTTTCACCCTCATCCTGAGCACACAACTGCCTCCCTTGGTTAACATTCTGCTCCAGTGGAACGATTCGGTGATAAGCCCTACTTGGAGTCAATTTATCTGGGCTGTATTCACTTGCTTCCTTTTAATTTGGCCTCATTCTCCCAGGATGAAACAGATACACAACTCAGAAATCAACTGCTGCAGATACAGCTCACATGAATCTTTGTTTCAAGGGCTACTGAACGCAGACCTTGGGTTTTCCTTTCCCCCTCTCTCCCCACTGCCAGTAAACGATGAATAAATTAGCAATTGGAGTGTAATGGCTGGAGCAGGTTCATTAATACACTGTCATCCTGTGCAGGGTACAAGCCCTGACATTGAGGCTCTAATGTCCTGTGAATTATTGAAGGAAATGCTCACATCCAAGTTCTTATCTCCAGCTCTTCGTGTGCTAAGTGTTTAATTGTCAACAATTCATGACCACTGCATTTGGCTGGGACACTAAAACCACAGTACAATAAAACCCTTTCTGGGTTCCTGAGTGTGTTTCTGCTCTATTAAAGTGCTGTTGATTTTAATGCAGGATGTACCAGCAGCAGTGCTGCTCCTCTTGTCATGTACACAAGAGGTGTCACATAGACAGTGAGCAGAGGACTCGGGAGCTAAAGCAAGATGTAGAGGTGACAGGACTGTCCCCTCGGGGCAGTGAAGAACAGAAACTTCAAAGGATGGCATGCCCACAGTGTCACAACAAATCTGCACCACACTTTGAGCTGAACCAGAGCCTTTCCAGCTTCCACCCATGACTCCTCTTCTTCTAGCCCAGCCAAGCTCTCCAGTTGTGACCAAACAAAAAAGCCCTGCAGGATGCAGTGGGTTTCCCTAATCCTGCACTGCATGAAACACTGGAGGTTAAAGTAGCCACGAGCCACAGAACAAGGAGGGGCACAGGCAACAGGGCAACTTTTCAGGTGAATTAGATCCAAACCTCAGTGTTTAATTCCATCAGGCACGTGTCAGCATGGTCAGCGAGCAGGTAACTCCGAAAATCAGGACTGAAGGTCTTCATAAGCTGCTATAGCATGAAAGGAAAGGTTTTCAAATAGGAAGGATCCACATCTGGGACCTGAAATGGAAAAAGAAAACGCCCATCACTCCAAGTTTCATTCTTCCAGAACTCTGAGTGACCAGATGGGTAAACAAACAGCAAACAAACTCTTCAAGATACTGACAGCAGCTAATTCTCATTGAAGGGAAAGATTCCAACTGATTTTAATTTGATATTTAAGTGGATCTCTCAGCAAATGTATTGAAAACAGGAAGCACCCCCAAACCAGGAATTTTTAAGTTAGTGGTTTTTCCACCTGGTATATACAACTGGCACACCACAAGCATTAACCATCTCTATGGTTTTCATTGGGTCAGGAAGTCAGAAAGGCTTTATTAATTTTTTTCCCCTTGTCACCCTATGCCTTTTGCCCCTGTTCACAGAAAGCTCCCAATCTCCTCAGCAGACTGAGGACCCAGAGGATCAGGAGGGCAGAGATCTGCTGTAAAAACTTGCATTGACTCTCAACTCCACGGAAAAGGGACAGGAGAAAAAGCTGAGAAAGTTCCCACAGGAGGCATGAAACGTGAAGGAAATAGCAAGTGCACCACAAGGAGATCTTGCCTTGCCACTTCTCATTATTGCAGTTATTACCAGGGAAGTTAAAGCCCCATCCAGAGCTCCCTCACCAGAGGCTGAGCATCCTTCACACCCCTTGACATCAAGGGCACTCAGCACCACACCAAATCAAGCCTTTCTGCCTCAGTTACCCAAGAAGCCTCTTGCAGGAGCAAGGATTCCACTTGACACGAACAACTGAACACGTGGGGTGGGAGAGACACTCAGGGCAGCTTGTTCTCAGCATGGACCCAGTGCTGGCAGGGGTCACTGGGAGGATTTTCCCTCCAGATGCTATTCCTGGGCCCTCAGGACAGTGGGGGTTCACCCCCCTTTCAGGAATGACCCTCATGTCCCCTGCAGGGAGCTGCAGACTGGGCAATTTGGTGCCAGGCTGACGTATCTCATATGACTCTTCCAGAAGTGCATATGAAATGGGCCTGCAGAGACTGGCATTGCAGGACAAAAGAGGAAAGAAAGGTACATTATCCAAAGTAGCTGTTAAATCACTAAATAGTAGAAATCTAAATCATATAAAAATATAAGAGTACAGGAAAATGGGGATAAAGTAATTTAAAACATAAAACCCACTAGCCAGCAAAGTGTATTGGACTCAGCCACCAAATGTATTGGAGCTGGAAATGCCTGTCCCCTTCAGTATTCTGCTGTGCGCCCTCCTTTGGGGTCAAAACAAGTGATGCCACAGTGAGGGCTGGCACTGCTGACCCCTGAAATAGCCATTTAGCAGAAAGCACAAGCAAAAGCAAAAATAAGTCATTTGTTTAATTCTGAAATTCCCCTCCCTCCTTGCAAAGCACTAAATAAGCTCTAAGGGTAAGAATTAATTGAAGGGATGCACATCCTGCCAAGCAAGGAAAACCCCACCTTTTATTTGCCTCTAACTTTTCTTATTTTCATGGCAATGTCAGCATTTTCTCACTTGAACACCCAAAGCAGGGAGAGCGAGCCTGGCTGGGAGCTGAAATGATGACGGGATAATTTGTGTTTGCAAGAGCAAACAAAATCAATTGCAATTGTTTAGGAACCAAGCACGTTAAATGGGGGTGAAAAGAGATTTGCTGGACTTTTGCAACATGGCTTTTTTAATCCCAGTGATGAGAAGGGATAGACTGACAAATCCCTCAGGAACTGTTCTGGAATTGTACACACTCTCCCAAGGGAAAGGAGCTGCTGGATCTGCTGCAGGTGAAACCCAATGGATTTGGACAACACTTAAAAAGCACCAGCAAAGACCCAAAACAATAGGAGAGAGAGAAAAATTGACTGGTTCAGGGAGTCAGTTGAATTCTCTGTTATAACGGATTAAATAGATAATTACTCAATTACCTTCAGATTAATTACCCCTTTCAGGTAAACATGACGATCATCACCTTTGTTAACATGAGCCACCGAATCCTGAGAAATGGGAAATGTCACTTAAATGTAAAAACATAGCATTTTCCTGGGAAGGAGCTCAGCCACTGGAAGGGGCTGCCCAAAGAAGCTGTGGAGAAGTAGTTTTTGAGCATATTCTGAAGTGAGGAGGACACAGCCCTGGGCTCCCTGCCCTGGATGTGACCCTGCCTGGAGCAGGGCACTGGTGGCTCTCAGAGACCCCCAAGGCAGAGCCGTGCTGGGATTTGTCTGAGAGGATTAAACTGCAGCTCTGCATGTGGGAAATCCACCCAATACACAAATTATACACATAACAAAGGGCCTGGGAGGTGCCCGAGGAAGGGGAAAGATGAAAGTTCTCGAGTAATGTATCTTGGTTTAATTATTTATGGGAATACTTGATGGTCTCATTACTGGGTCATCCATGACCTCTGGGTGTGGGCTCATCCCTCCAGATTAATAAGTTATTGTGACACAAATAACTTTGGCAATTACTTCTTTAGTGCCACGGAAATAGCTGTTTTTGCTTAGGAGAAAGGTTGATTTTAACACAAGCAAATGTCCTTTGGAAACAGACACTGTTTTTATACTCAAGAGGCCAATTATTCATCTTTTAATCATTTTTTAATCCTAGTTTCTGCTATATAGTACCAGGGCAAGTTGTGAGGGGTTATCTTGTCTGAGGCCTTTTAGATAGTCTGCTCAAAATGTCTATAAAGTATCTTAACATGTAAAAATATCATCATCATGCTGTAAAATGTGTCAGGAAGCACCCATTATTCAGTCTAACTTAATAAATTAATATCTTTTCTTATTTATCTTCAGAACTCCTCCATTCTCTGGGAGCACGTGCTCTCTAAGGACAGATTATAGGGCATGCCATCCTTGCAGCTCTTTGTCAAACTCTACAGCTCATCATATGGGGTTAAATTTTCATACAGCATGAGAGTGACCTGAAATTATTCTCAGCAGCAAATGCCTGAAGGGGTGAAAAAAAAGAGCATCCACAATAGAAAATGATGTGATCCATAAATATGTGAGTCAATATTCAATTGTGATTATGAATGCCCAGCAAATGCTGGGATGGATGGATTTCAAATGTGCTTTTACTTGGAAAAATACTGACAAAAACAAACCGAAATTCACCCCCTCGGTGCTGCCATCACACAGACCTTGGTTGCAGGGCCATCCTCTGAGCCCCCTCACAGGGGCAAATAACCAGCTCAGGCTGTCACTGCCTCCACCACAGCCCCTGCCTCCCTGCAGAGCCCAGACCTGTAGGAACAGAGCAGTTCAGGGGCACCAGGTGGTTGTCAGAAGGTTCTGCCTGTTGCTTTAATCTGGGCAAGGCATTTAAAACCTGCTTTGCCTCACCATGTGGTTAAACCCCCCTGCAGCCACTCAGAGCCCCTTCCCACAAGGGAGAGCTGCCCTGGAGGATGGCAGGGAATGTGCTGGAGCAGGGGGAAGAGCAGGGAGGCAAGGAGTGTGTTGGAGCAGGGATGCAGGGAATGTGTTGGAGCAGGGGGAAGAGCAGGGAGGCAGGGAATGGGGCTTGCTTTCCACAGCAGCACAGAGCTGTGTACCCCCCTGTTGTTACAGCCACCTATGATTCCTTACTGCACTATTACACAGGTGAAATTGGATTTAGAAGATAGTTATTTACTTTCTGGAATTCTGAGAAGCCTCTCTGTGTTGGCAAAATAGAAATTACATTAGAAGAGGCTGAGGATCAATATTTTCCTCCCATCCCATCCTGCTTGTAGAGCACCAGTTTTCTTGGGGCATGTGCAAAAGAGCCCAGGAGAGACTCTTCTCTTGGGTCACATCAGCCACAAACCAATTCCTGCCAGAAGTCCAAGCAGCAGAGTCACATCAGCTCCAGAGTGTGTCCAGATTAATTAGCTTTGCTGAGAGGCAGAACTAATTAGCCCATGCTCTGCCCTCCTGCCACTGCAGTGCTTTCAGCCCACCGTGGGCACAGCCTGACAGACCTGGCCCGAGCAGACACTGAAGCCAACGTGGGCAGAAATGTGAGGGCTTCACACAGTGTCCATTTTTGTGCTAACAGGCCAGTGATGGCCAATCCCAGTCAGTGGGGAAACAGGAAAGATGCACTAATTAATGCCATGGATAAGAGCAGCATTGATTGGGTAGGAAATATTAATTCAGAACATTTGAATTCCAGCCATTTTTAGCACGGCCTCTCCTCTCACCCTCACCTCTTCCACCCCCACTGCTCCTGCTGCTCAGGCTGGGTGTTCTCAGAGAGCCTCAGAGCTTGGCTGGCCACATGAAAGCTTCATTTACATGCCTGTAGCAGCTGGAGTAGAATTAATATTGCTCTCATTATCTTTGCTTAGGATGTACAAGCCCCTGGTTTTGCAATGCATACTGATGCAAGAAAGAGAGGGGGAGAAGGCAAAGAAAGCTGCTGTTTCCACCATGAACGATATGGCAAAGACTTGAGGAAATCCTAGAAAGGAGAGAGTTAACCTGGAGTCATACCCTGGAAGTTAATAGCACCTAATGCCATTTATTAAGGGAATCTCTTGAAATACCCAGCCCGTGCCACAGTAGTTTTAATTAAAAGGTGAAAGAAGAGTGAAATCATTTATCCAAATCACCCTTCTCAAAGTTAGAGCTCAGTTTTGAAATATCCATTTCCATACATCTACAGTATGGGCATTAGCAATTCCAAGATTTAAAAATTCAAGAGACTATTAAAAAAAAGATTTATCGGTTGCTGCTGTTTAATGAGCCAGAGGATTCACTCGGGTTTTGTCAAACCTTGGTCCTGCAGAACCAAAGCTCTGTCTCGGTCAGTTATCAGGTAATTTGGACATCAAGAAAATGATGGAATGTCCTGAAACTTCTCCACAACATCAGGGAGGGGGATTCTGCCCCTCTGAGACCCCCCTGCAGAGCTGCCTCCAGCACAGCCAGGACATGGAGCTGCTGGAGAGAGTCCAGAGGAGGCACCCTGGTTTCAGTGGATCCACACCAGTCCTTTTGGAATGCTGTGAAAATGGAACAAAACAGAATTTAAAACTGGCTCCACAATGAAGAAATGCACCAATTGTTTAATGATTGATGAGGGGAATGTCAGATGAATTATTTGCCAAATGATACTGGTCCATCTGTTGCAGAATTTTGCATGTAATGACAGAAAGAAATTAATTGCATCTCGTTCATATATAGGAACATTCTAAATTATCAATCTTAGCTCTTTTCATAAACAAGTTCAGCATCACCATCTCCATTACCCAAGTACAAAAATGGGAGTGTCAGGGGAAGGGGAGTCACAGACCCTGACCTTAGAGCCTTGAGGTGCCTAAATTCAGCAGCACATTGAGCAAGGGGAACACAGGCTGCTCTGGGGGAGTTCAAAACTCACTCTCAGAGTCTGGGAGTCACAGAGGAACCTTCTGACCTCCAGGTGAGGGTGCCTGAAATTCAGTGATGTGCCTGCCCCCAAAATCCCCTTCCCAGGACAGCAAACCCAGCTGAGTCCCTGAGCTCCACCTTGGCCAGACACTGATTTCTCATGCAACTCCAGTTGCCTCAATTGCAAATTCCACTGGTGTGTTAGATCAAAGGGTGTTTGATTTAATACCATTCCGATTTCAGCAACATTGGAACTGCATCACTTAATACTTTTTCCCTCAATATACTTTTTGCTTCTCAGCTAACCCTTTGCTCCCTCTGTAATCTGCTTTTGTAGAATAAAAGGTGCACAAGTTTCCCACTACATCTCCCACCACTTTCTCCACAAGGTTGACTCTTTGTAAGGGTCTGCCATTCCCTTCGTCTATTGGGATTTCTCAAAATAAGACTGTTTTGACACGAGGAAAATAAAAATCTTGTAAGAGGAGGTACATCCCTGTGGCACAGGGTCTCAATGTATGCCAGTGGTGCCACATACTGGGAGTAACTGAGAGGCACCAAATGGCAAAATATAAACTTTTTAACCTCTTCTATTTTTTAGTTTGGGAATGATGATTTCATCCTCAGCAATATTCTGTCCTGATTTTCAGTCAAAACAACATTTTATCCCAGACACTTCACACAGGCAGAAATCACCTCCACTTGGGGGTAGAGATCTCTGGATACAGGGGGTTTCTCCAGTCTGTCTCCAGCCACATTTCTGGGCTGTATTTCACATCCATCCACATTTCTATACAAATAAACCCCCAAAGCAGTAACTCGACCCATTATAACCCAACTTCTCATTTTTAATTCATCTTTCTCCTTTGACTCCAGAAGACAATCCTTCCTTACAGACAATGAAAAATTCAGGAGATGTAGAAAGGAGAGATTGAAAGCAGCCCAGTAAAGAATGATTAGGCAAAGCCAGGATTTAGTCTGGGATTGAGGATGTCACCACGTAGGTCTACATCTGCTAAGTCAGGCAAGTATAAATCACTCCAAAGGAGAGATTTCAGCTGGCAGATTTGCAGCTGGAGGGAGGGGGTTAGGGCAGCTCAAGCTCCAGTTGTAGGAGAAAAGTGGCTGAGATGGGTGCATTGAAAGACAACAAATCAACTCAATCATCTCTCCCTCAGTGCTGCTCTCACCCCTTCTGTGGACCCTCTGAGGCCCCTGGAAGAGAAGGGCACTAAATACACTGCTTAGAGAGAAGCTCATCCCTAAGCCTGCCCATAGCTTAATGCTAAGAATGCTCTGGGGTTTGGTTAAGCCTGTCCCAAGCACCTTTTGAAAAAAGGAGGTAAGTAATGAACATGAAACTTTATAAAATCCTTCCCAATTGCACAGGTACGGCCAGGAGGCTCCAGGGTCATTCTGAATGCTTAAGTGACATCTGTTATCAGATGAAATAAATCCCATACACTGAAGATGAACTGGCTCAGAAAAATGATTGGAGAATTTACAGATTTGATCAAATGGTCTGAAAAGATTCCTGCTGGTGTCCCTTTGCCACAGGTAAAGGAACTCTTAAATCCTCAAACCAAATATTAGAGGTGCTGAGCTTCTGCTGCTGCTGATACAATGCAGTCTCCTACCTGCCATCCCATCCTGCAACGCACACACACAAATACCAGATAGCAGTGTGTTCTCAGTGCTGCTAAAGACAAAAGGCATCCCCATTAGGGCCGGGGACATGTCAGGAACTGTCTGGAGGCACCATCTGCCACCGAGCTCTTGCCATAAACCCATCTGCTCTTCGCTTTTCCCTTCCCCAGACCTGCCTGGCCAAGTCGGGTGCGCTGAGAACCCAACGGCGGAAAAGGTCAAGTGACATCATTTGCTCTCTTTGGTGAGGTATCTCTCTCCTGGAAAGCAAAGAGCCCCACTTGGAAATATCTGTATGGGAAGTGGAAGCAGCGTGGGACAGACAAGCTGCAGAAAATGACAACATATTGCTGGGCCCTTTATGGGGAGTTGGAATTAAATATCCGTGGTGATTTGGGTCATAACGCCAGTGTTTGTGCACAGGGGAGGATTTGGGCTTGGTTTGTCTGTTCTGCTCTTGAGTGCAGAAAATGATGAGGAAAGACATGAGGGAAAAAGAGGAAGAGCAGCAAGGAAGGAGGTGAGGGGGAAAAGAAATACATTGTCTGGTCCTGAAATATTGAATCCACGAGATGTAGCACCACTGAGAAAATGCTGCTTTTGTCAACTCAGCTCACATCATCTGAGCAACTCGGGGAGCGGTGCCAGCACCGAAAGTTTGGTTGGCATATGCTGTGGTTCTACAGGGAGAATCTGCCAGCATGGCTTTGCAGAAAGCATTGTGAAAGCAAAGACATGTCTTTGCTCCCCTTCAGCTCCTGACTCGGAGAGCTCACATATGTTATCCCTGCTCCCTTCTCTGGTACCTCCAACACAAGCCTGGAACAAAGAAAGAGGATGATGGAAAACTAAAGGAAGTTTAGAGTTTTCATCCGATTACTGGATGCAAATGAGATGTAGCAATGATGGCCAGGAATTACAGGGCAATGAAATAATCTCAGGCTCCTCCCAGTCTCCAGCACTAACTGGGCATCCTCAAAGCCATTTACAGGTGAGGAACTCTATTCCCAAGGACTCGGGTTCCTTCCAACACACTGTGCACACAGCCAGGCAGAGGCCCCCAGGACAGTCCCCTGGTCTCAGGATGACCCCAGTGCATCCCCAGAAATGGCCCCTGTTGTTGCCTGTCCCACAGCCCAAGGCTATTTGAGTAATTGCAGTTTGAAATATACTCTGGCACTGCTTTGAACAACATATAGCCCTCAAAACCTCCTGAGATATCATGAGTCCTACATTTCTATCTAGTTTTTTTTTTCCCTTTCAGAAATCATACAAATCTATACATCAGTCCAGTGAGCCCCAGCAGTTGGAAGCTTTGGTGCTAAGTGGGAGAGGTTTTGCATGTAAGCCCTGTTCAGTTTTCATATAGAGCAGACGAGCCCAGCTCTTTGTTTATGAACTAATCCTGTTGCTGGTAATAGGATTAGCAGCAAGAACAGATGCAAAGTAATTCATGGTGCAGTTCTCCCAGCTACAGAACTGTGCAGAACAGGCTCTGTGCAGCACCAGGCAAGGGAAATGAATGTGTGTAGTGCCCCAGGCACAATGGAACACTCAGTTTTCCAGTGGGCTCCTGCTCTCAGCACATTCCCAGGAGACAGAACCTCAGGATGGGACAAAGCAGCTGCAGTCATTGTCACACTACAATGGCAGAAGCACAAGACTAAAGTGTTGCTTAAGAAATAGTTCTTTTTGAAAAAGAAAGTACTTTGTTAAGGTATTTTTGGGCTGTCATGCCAGAGATAATAATACCTTTCCCAGTGACTGTCTTCAGGCTGCTTAAAACCCACCCCGTCTGAAATGACATTTCCATTAAGGCAGAGATAACTATAATGCTTTTGTCCCTCCTGATTGCAGGCTGCCTTCTAAAACCCACCTGTGCTCTCCTAGGAGAACCTATTGACCAGCAGATTTGACTAATATATTTCCAAGGAACTACAATCACAAACGACAGAAATCACAAGTTTCAGAGATTTCAAGTTTTGCCTCCTGCACAGCCACACAAACCACGAGTCCTGTCACAGAGCCTGCACTTGTGTGAGCCTGCTCTTGATTTAATTGCAGGGTCATTATTTGACACACATGCTTGTGGACTATATTTGCTGTGCTGGCTGACTGCAGAGGATGGACACCAGTTCTAACCAGGAAAATTTCAGGAAACATGGCAGGGCCAAAGCCATGAACTGCTTTCAGACCGACTGCAAAGGCACTGAGAGCTTTGATGGCCACAGGCACCCAAAGATCCTGACCCTGCAGGGCTGGCCCCTGAGCTCAGACAGCACCACCAGCTCCTTGGGCATCCCTTCCAGCACCCTGGGAGTCTGTGCCCTGCCAGAGCTGCCAGGCTCCCCCTCTCCTCTTCCCCACCACGACAGGAACCCACAGCCCCAATTCCTACTTCACTTCGTAAACCACATTTAGAGATTCCCACCAGGAAAGCAAATCTGCCTCAGATCTATTCCTGAGAGTAGAGACGATGCTGGCATTTCCTCCCTGTGCATTAAATAAGAAAGCAAAGCCCAGCTTGTGTTTCCTGCAGCAGGTCCTAATGTATCCTGGCTGGTTTAGATCCTGAAGTTCCAGGTGGAAAACTACAATTATAAATTTAGGAGAAATAAAATTTGGTCTTAAAGTGCCGTGTTTGTACTACCAAACACACTAGAAGGAAGGGGCATGGAGCTGGAAGAGGTATTTCTTTTGGATAATCCTGATTCTAATATAAAACATCCTGCCAGTTTAGTCCTAAAGCAGGTCCAGGGCACAAAAAGAAGCATTAATTTTGGTTCTTTCTTTAATTTAAGCTCCCATTTCACACCACAATGCCTTAGGAGGCTGAGCCAGGCAGACACACTGTCAATAAATGGAAATTGAGGTCAAGCTATCTCCCAGGGAATTTGAGTTCATATACAAATCCTGTAAATTGGAACCACAATCTCCAGTTATTATCCACGTTTTCACTACAGAAGTAATAAATAATGCTTGGTGTTTCCAGCACGCTCCTCACTGCACAAGCTCTGGGATACATTAAATGAGTTTTAATTAATTAAGCCTTCCATGGACAGAGCATTGCACATATTTTCTGACTTAAATCAGACTGACCATTGCAAATTCCATTAAAGCACCTGTGTGAGATCCAAGCCCATGGTGGACTGTAAATGTGGCAGAGGACTGGCCATGTGGCAATAAAGGACCGACCCCTGAAGAACCCGAAATTCAAATGTCGATTATACCCAGAGAAGAAGAAACAAGGGAGGCTTCCAGGGCAAGCTCCTTTTCCCGTGTCCCTCCCCCAAGGGCCAGGCAGAACCCAGGGAAGGGCTTGGAATGGGAGGACTCTTCCCCATCCCCATCCCCAGACTCTGCCTGGGAAGGTGAATGTCTCTCATTTCACAGTTCTCCCCTCTGTGCAACCTCTTCCCAGGCAGAATCAGCCAGCAGGGGCTCACCCAGCCCAAATCTCCTCACCCCCAAACTGAGGGACAGCCCAACACACAACAGTGAATTTTCATTTCTAAAACCATTGGCAAAGCCTGGCCATTCACCTCCTCCAGACCCCTTTTTAAAATTCTAATCATTTTGTTTAAAAGCACAAGCTTTGTGGGAATTTGGCTTCTTCTGCATTGAGTTCTTTGATTCAAAGATGTATTTTCCTCTCTGGAGGGATGCCACACGTGTTCATTTTTCAGTCATTAAATTTTGCTAACAGTTCAATCTTTGCAAGATCAAAGATAGTTTTGCTATTTAGGTCAGCCATATTTTTCCCAAAATGAACCAAATGAAAGTTTATGCACAGTGCTATTTAAAAATAATAATTAAAGAAAAATTAATTAAGTATTTCAGGACATTTGCATGCTCTGTAAGGATGAAATGAGTAGGAAAAATAGTTTATTATGAAGTTTGTTGCAGTAAGGAAAATCCCAGGAAGGCATAACCAAGAGAAGCTGTGGCTGCCCCAACCCGGGGAGTGTCCAAGGCCAGGTTGGATGGGGCTTGGAGCACCCTGGGCTGGTGGGAGGTGTCCCTGCCCATGGTAGAGGGTGTTAAAAAATGACCTTTAAGGGCCCTCCTTCCTCCAACCATTCCATGATTCTATAAAATCCATGGATATTTTCTTTACTTCACTTCTCTTCTGCTCCTCCAGAGCACCCATCAAACTCCTCTTTTTGCCCAGAGTGCTCTGAACAGGTTCAGGTTCTTTTCTGAGAATGTGTTTTCCAATTGAAGCCCAGTCCTTGTCAATATGTAGCAAACTCAACTTTTAACCACAGCTCGCCTTTAATATTTTACGAGCAGCAGATTTACAAATTATTCACATAAAAGCTACACCAAATAGTCTTTCTGATGTCATAATTCTGCCAATTTATCATGTTGTAAAATTAATTAAAGGGAGCTCAATGTTATAGACTTTTTAAGAAAAAAAACAAGCATTCATTTTTCCAATGTACATCATCAAAAAAAAGCCCAGCCTGGAAATATGGGGGAGGGAACTGGATGATCTTCAAGGTCCTTTCCAACCCAAAGCATTCTCTGATTCTGTGAAACATCATTTAATCCTGTATTTCCTATCCAGCAGAGAACACACTGGTCCCATTTTGGGGGTGCAGCGTCACCCAAAATGTGCTGGACACACCTTCTCTCTGGCAGTGCAAACCTTAAAAAGAGCAGCAGAAGTGAAGAGCTGGCACAGCCCAGGAAGCAATTTAGCAGATTATCAGAGTGCTAAATTGTACCTCCAGAAAAGCATATGTGGACATTCCAAAAATAATCTGCCAGTTTATCAAAAGTGGCAGGGACTGCCCTGGGTCATCAGTGTGATGGCTGGGAAGGGATAAAGCAGGGGGGCCAGAGGGGGAGGGAAGGAAGGGAAGGAGAGGGACAGCCCTCATTAACATGCCACGGTGCCAGGGCTGACGTGGGCAGGGAATACAAATGCAGCTGGTACCCAAAAAGGGATTATTCCATGTGTTGTTCCCCTCAAAGCCTCTCTGAGCACTAAGGCCACTGCTCCCAAATGCTTCATTACACCATGTGCAAAGAATCAGCCTATTTCTTCCCCTACCATTTATTCTGCCCCACCCCCTACTGTCTTCTGATTTATTTTTTCTTTTCTGAGCAAAACCACAAGGACTTCCAGTGCTTTGCACTATTTTAATTGAGGGCAGTTCTCCCCATTGTGGGTGCAGGAGGAGAACGGCAATGGGAGTTCCCAGCAGTAGAAAAGGGGGATCCTCATGATTTTTTGATAAACATCAACAGGCAAATGATTGTGCTCAGTGAACAGCACTTCAGAAATGCCTTTAGGAGGGGAAGAGACTTGCAGACATTATGAAAGTATTTCATCTCCAACCCCAGATGATAAAACCAGTCAGTGCTTCCTCTGAGCTAAGACAAGGCAAAGAGCTGTGAACACTCTGGGAGGGTGGGCAGGTCCTGGCACAGGCTGGGCAGAGAGGCTGTGGCTGCCCCTGGACCCCTGGAAGTGCCCAAGGCCAGGTTGGACAGAGCTTGGAGCAACCTGGGCTGGTGGAAGGTGTCCCTGCCATGACAGGGGGTGGCACTGGATGGGCTTTGAGGTCCCTTTCAACCCAACCCAGAATCATGGGATTCTGAGAAATGTCACAGGTTCAGGTTCCAGCACAGAGTTCAGTAGTTTTTCACTCGTCTTTCTGCCAAGTTCTACTTCCCTTGCTGGGTGAGGAGGATTCCAGGAGGGATCAGGAAAATCTGTGCCTGGCCTGCTCTGGAAACCCAGAGCCAGGCACAGGCACTAGGAAGGCTGTTAGTGTTTGCTATATATATGTATTAAAAGAGCACAAGCACCAATTGACTTGCCCAAGGCTCCAAATGCTGTAGGAAAGCCAGAACTGGCTGCCAGCCCTCCTGTATCTTTTCCTGATGCCACAAGGCCCTCTCTGTGCAAAGCCAAGTTCAGTTCTTAAGGAAAGATCCAGAGAAGAGTCTTCCTTTAAGGAGAATCTCAAGGTGGATTACAATTGTTACGTAGGAAGATCTTTCCACGGATGCTGGAAATGAGGTTGGTTTCCTATAAGAAGAAAACAGTTCATTTTGGCATCCTAAAAAATTTTAGTATGAGCCAATTCCTAATTCCCTTTTTGAACGGCAAAGGGGAATTCCCTCCAGCAGCAAGAGATGCTCATGGATTTATACACGAGATTTGGAAGGTTTAGTAAAACTTAGGAACTAAAGTCCAGCATATTTCATTTTTGAACAACTGACCATTATTACCACTTCAGTGGAAAGCAAAACATGCCTGTCCTAGATGTTTTCCTTGCCTGTGAGGAAGAGCCACAGGGACAGAGGTTGGTACAAGGTGTCTTCAAGGTTTAGCTGAATTCCAATAAAAAGCTGCTTTTGATGGAATAACAGAATCCCAGACTGGTTTGGGTTGGAAGGACCTTAAAGCCCATCCAGTCCCATCCTGTGCCATGAGCAGGGACACCTTCCACCAGCCCAGGGTGCTCCAACCTGGCCTTGGGCACTCCCAGGGATCCAGGGGCAGCCACAGCTCCTCTGGGAACCTGTGCCAGGGCCTGCCCACCCTCCCAGGGAGGAATTCCTTCTCAACATCTAACCTGAATTTCCCTTAGTTCAGTTTCTTTTCCAATTTGAGACATTCTCCCACTCTCTCCCCTACCTGCTCATGGAGCACCCACCCCAGGCAGTGCCACAGTCATCCACCCATCACTGGGGGCACAAGGGTGGCCCTGATTCCATCCCACCCCCTGTCACAGCACCACTAACATTACAAGAGAAGCAGGAGAGCAATGCCAAGGCTGAGCAGCCGGAGCTCGGAGCTCACCCAGGGGCTGCTGCAGCTTTAAGGTGTTTGGCACAGCGGCAGAGCGAGGCTGCCGAGCCAAATCTCACACAAGCTCCTTTTATTTCCTTTGCTACTCACTGAGGGGGGAAGGAGAGAACTGTGGCAGAAACAACGTGTGACATGAACACAAAACAAATGCCTGAATTTCAGCTAAATTCCCTAAATTCACAGGACTTTGCTGTGGAATAAAGAAAAAAGGACAAGCAGGGTTTGTGTGCCCTGCAGAGGGAATAAGAGAAATTGGTAGGTCTGCTCTGGGGTTTGGAGCAGCAGTTTTTGTGGGGAATCCAGTGCAGGGTTCAGTGCCATCAATGGGTATCCAGAGTAAATCCATTGCCAGGGTGATTGGGAGTGTCCAAACAGCAGCAGCCCCATGGGAACAAACAGGCCAGTCTGCATGAGCGAGAGCACAGACTGGAGAAGGGAACAAATAATGCCAAGCACTCTTTGGGCCCCCAAAAAGGTCTGGATTATCCATTTCTAGAGGGGCCACTGGCATTTTTGTGTGTGAGACCCTTGAAAATATCAGCTGGGTTACTGCAGATCCCTTTGGCACGTGCTGGGGTGTCAGACACCACTTACAGATAATCATTACTGGAACCTGATCAATAATTCATGGAATTAAATTGAATATAAACCATTCCATCCCATGACCCCATTGCCTTCCCTGAGCCTGTTTTACCCATGTGGGGTGGATTTCACAAACCACATCAGCCTCACCGTGGAACTGTTTAGGTTGGAGAAGATATTTCACATCAGTGAGTCCCACTTATTTTTCAGAAATTCTGGCAAGGCAATGATATGAGAATAACCCACCTCACAGCCTAAAACCTCAGTCATTTTGTGTTCTGCCTGAGCCCTGGAAATCACCCAACACTCAGGGCTCAGGTAACCCTAAAGTGGAGCACAAGGTCCTTCCCTGGCCCCCTGGGACTTTAGAAGACTTTATAATGTATGTATTTTACCAAGAGCTAAGAATTTAGAAAAGAGACAAATGTGACACTATTTTGATGGCAGATCCACCCTTTCTTTTGCTTATCGTTCTCAAAACCAGATTTTAAGATAAAAAACCCCTCTCAAGGTGTTCAAAACAGCTGGAGGAAGATATTGGCATCATGTCAGAAAAGTGAAAAGTGCATTCTTTAATCTCCAAACTGGTGATCATTACAAACTTGTCATCTTATTACAAACCTAAATCAATGATGAGGGTTTTTTTGCTTTTACAGCATAATCTGTGCTGAAGAAAAATTCTACTGATTGCTTTGTCAATGCCTGAAAATCCCAATATGGAGCCAGACAGGGCTTTGCATGGGAAGCAACTCCCCCCTCCCCTCCAAAATCTTTAAGCCCCACAGGTCTGATAGCTAAATTCTTTGACATCAGAATCCCTGGCTGATAAGGAGGAGATCAAACACCAACTCAGGAACAAAAGGGTTTTCTGGAGTTCATATAAATCAAGAAGGACTCTTGCTAAGGATTTCCATGAAAACCCGTATTTTCAGCTCTGAGGAATTGGCTCCATCATACTCATTTCTGTGATCTGCATGAGTAGGAAATCTCAAGTACTAAGCTGAAAAATCATTTTGCCACTGTAGGAATGTCCTTCACTATAGATTTGATTCAATAGATCCCCAAAATGCAGCACTATTAGTAAAAATCAATTAAAAGCAGCAAAGCCCCCAGAATTCCTAACCAGAACCAAAACTCTGATCCCAAGACTTTCAGAAAGCCCTGCATGAATCCACACAACCTGCACCAAAAAGCGTGGAGAAAACACACAGAGAGACCCACAGGCCAAAGAACAGACAACAAACACCTTAAGGTCACTGTGAGGGTGCACAGACACTGACTGAAAAGAGCAGGTCTTCCCTTGGTAATATTGCAGCCCATCTTCTTCCCATCCAGGGAAGGTCCCCAGGGACAAACCTGCCCTTCGGGTTGTCTCCCGACAGGCTCAGCTGTGAGTGTGGAAGAGAAGCTGATTTAATTTTCAATTAATAATCGAAACATCAAAAAATACCCCAGCAAAGATCACCTGTTTGGTTTCTACAGGTCAGATCCTACACTTAAAAAAAACACCAGATGTAGAGCAAAGAGGAAAAGCCTCCATTTCCCATCCTGATGTCGGGGAGAAGCACCAGTGACCTCCTGCAACAAACCTGGTGTAGTAAATGTTCTGATCCCTGGGGTTGACAGAAAGGCAGAAAGGATCATAATTATTGCTGGCTTTTAATGATTTTAATAAGCTGGGAAAATGAAAGGTAGGTTAACTCTTCATCTGTACCTGACAGATTTCATTAAAAGCACAGAGCATCTCAATGCTCAAAGGTCTCATTTGACACTTTTTCTCTGCAGGTCAAAAGGCAGAGCTTTGATCTTTTCCAGATGCCATCGTGTTGCATCTCCAGGATCTCTCCAGCCCAAAGGAAGATTTCAGGAGGAGAACATGGGAACATACTGTCTGACAAATGAGGTTTAAGCCCAGCCCTTGTCCCTGTGGCATCACTGAGGTTATTTGTTTCTGCTGATAGCACTTTGCATCAATGACATTGCACTGCACACTGCAAACGTAACTCAACCTTAGCAGGAAAGAACAGGAGGAATTTCAGGAATGGGACACAAATACTCCTAAGAGATGCCACCAGCAGCAGATTTCACTGGAGACACTTTCTCAGCCCTACCAGCAAGTCCTTTCCCTTCCAGAGCACTGACACAGTCCAGGCAGGATCTTTCCTTTCTTAATTTCTCCTCACTAAACATTGGAACAGTAGAAGAATTCCATATGGGAAATTAGCAGCCAAATAAAGATAATGGCAAGAAATTAGCACCATGAAAGAGGATTAGTTTGCTGAGCTTAATGGGATCACCCATCAGCCACGCCAGGGAAACACGGGCAGCAAACCTGCTGCCTCCCTCCCCTCCCGAGGCAGCTGCTGGAGCTGCATCCAGCCATACCCTTGGCATCTCTTCGGAATAAATGTGCCCATTTGAGGCTTCTAGGAAATAATGACTTGTGCTAATTACTCTAATGAGGATTCGACTTTGCATTGCCTCGACTTTCTCTTCTCTTTAATATAAAACCACAGTGTTGGAAGACCTGAGTCTAATGAGTTTCATGGTGCCAGTCCAGTTTCTCTTGGAGCAACCTCCATAACCACCAACCCAAACACGCTAATGAGGCCCCTTGTTGCCACTGTCTGCAGTAAAGCCAAGGACAGCAGGGATATTAACCTACCTCCTTTATTAGTGCAATCTTAGAGTGATCCCCACAGATTTAAACTGAATTACACTTGCAAAGGGTTGGGGAGGAAAAAAAATATGTTCACGGTGCTCACCTCAGGTTGAGGACAAATCAAATATTCTGAGGTTTGATGCATCCCTGACCAATGTAATTACAGCCCTGGTGAAGGTCGTTATATTGATCTGGAACAGGGGAGAACAAGAGGAGACATTCCCTGCCCCTGCACACACACAACTTTGAAGCAAAAATAGGAAAGAGCCCCCAGGTAGGAGGGAATTTCATTGGTCTCAAGAAAGGACTTGTCATCTTTTTTCTAAATTAGAGAAGAGCAAGTCTCTGCTGTCTCCAGGAGTGTGCCCCGTGCTGCAATTTGAGAGGGATGGGGCAGGTGAGGGATAAATCAGCTTGGCAGAAGTCACAGAGTCTGGGAATCTGAGGGTCTTGAAGACATTCCTTCTGGTATTTATTTGCTTCCTCATGCTGGCCCCAAGTCAGCAAAGCACATGAAGGGAAGGAGACAGCACAGTGCTTGATTATCATCTAAATTAACTTCAGAGATCTTTGGGGGGATCAAGGGTTGATTTATCTGGTCTCAGACCCCCCCAAGTAAATGCCACGTACAGAAAGTGAGGACAGCTCAAGTTCAAAAATCACTCCTGTAAATTGTTCCAGGCTGGGCTGCCAAAACCAAAGTAAAGCCCTTAGATCAGCAGCCCCTCCTGGAAGGCTCAGCCACCAGCCCTGGGCTGGGGCAAAGAACATGAAATCAATAGGACAATGGCAGAGTCTTTGCACACTCTGACCCTCCAGGAGAAACCCTGGCAGTTTCCTACGAGGGCTGTAACTTCTGCTGTGATCGTTTTCACAATAACAACATTTAGGGAAACAAGCAACAAAGGGATTGGATTGGTTTCAGCCCTGTTTTAAAGGCTCTTCGGAGGGCAGAAAGCAGCGTTTGGAAAACATGCAGTAGGAGATTTATACAGGAAACTGGAGGGACTGTGGAAGCAAAACTGATGGTTTCACATGTGCATTTGCATTAATTCATAGTCAGGGCTCTGCTAGTGATTGTCTTGTCTCTTTTTTTGCTTTTTGAAATAGCCATCAGAGATTGCCAGCTCCCAGGAGGAGGTGGCAGAGCTCCCCAGGCACCACAGCCTCAATCTGCCCTTGCTTTTCATGCCCAACTCCTCCTGAAGGCCAGGAGAACACTGAGCTAACATCACGTGCCTCCTGCAAACCCCAAAAATCCCAGCAGGAATTGCACAGGGAGACCAGGGCCTGTTGCTCAGCTGTCCCAGACCTTCTTCATTGCAGCAATACAGAGTGGGTGGGAATTTAAGTGCAACAGAATTCAGGCCAAAGGGTAGGAAATCTTAATTGATGTTGCTCTGATATAAACCCTGCTGAAGTCAATAAGGATTTAGCAACAAAAAAGGAAGGCAAAGCAGTAAATGTGAGAGGGGATCCAGGAGCAGCCAGAGAAGAAAAGACCCTGCTCAAGAGAGAGGGACTTTGAATCTTCCTTTGAAGAGGCACAGTAAGCTCAGGACATCTCTGTCTATCAAGGAACTGTGGGAAAACCCTTGGAATGTGAACATCCACCTTATTTTCTTCCCTTCTGGCTTTACACTGTTCAAAATCTACCAGTTGATAATCCCCTTTCAGAAGATTTAGCTGGATTTATATGGCAGAAGGAGAAAAGGGTGCAGTGGGTAGGGAAGGGGTGGGGAAGAAAGGCAAATCTTTAAATTACCATCTATCATCAGAGTAAGGAAAGCAAAGGCTGCTGCCTCAGAGCAGGATTTGTTACAAATCCCTCCTGGGAGCAAGTGCATCCTCAGGGGATGGAGAGATGAGCCTCGTGAGAGATGGAGCCTTTCACCCTTCAGCACCCCAGTTCAAATGCAGGGCAGCAGTGGCTTTAAGCAATAGCAGGGACAGCCTGGGACAGATTTTCCCTCCGAGTGGGAAAGCAAAGAGGGTTCTGCTCCCTCCTCATCGCTGCACTGGGAGCTCCCCCTCCTGTCCTGCTGCTGGGCACACTCCTGGGAGATTTGCAGGACATTCACTCTGCTTCCCTAAAAAAGAACCCACGAGCTCAGCTCTCCTACTGAACCACTGCTTAATCACCTTCACAGTATTTCCACTGCTAAAAAAATGCCAGTTGCACTGGAATTTGCCTTAAATGTTAAACCAAGAACAAAATAAAACCCATTCTCTCCAATGGATCAATTTTTCCATCAGTTCAGTGAAGGGCTGTGCAAGTTTTTCATGAAATCATTTCAGTACATTTAATTTTTCCCTTTTTTCCCCTCTCCCCTTGCTCCTTTACAGAAAATTCTGATTCTTTGCTATCATATGGGGCAAGAACTACTTCCAAATCCCGGTTTCCAATGGAACAGACACCTCCTCAATTCAGCAGGGAGACGGAGATAAATGAAGGAGGAGACTCACCAAAGAAGCAGCAGCAGCTCAGGGACAGGTTCTTACCCACATTGCAATGCAAGTATTTACTGCCACAGCTCAGACTCTTGAAAGGCTCCTCTCCCTTGCAGAAACCTCAGGAACTCTCCCAGTCCCCAGACAGTGCTGGTTCCTTTCTTTGACAGGAACTCAGTCTCTGTTTTCATCCTGCAGCTCAAGAAGGGTTTCCCCAAGCCCCGTGTGCAGCTGAATTGTCCTTCAGTCGTCCAGAGTGAAAAAGACCCCAAACAAACTTCACAACAGCCAGTCTTAAACCTGTGTCTCTCTTGTGAGACTTCTGGGAAAGCTCCCCAAGACCCTGCTCTGTGGACTTCAAAGTGACAGGGACCTTGGAATGGCAGAGGATGGAGGAGCCCAGCCCGTGTTCACCCTCCTGTAAGAACTGCTCTCAAAATCAGGCTCAGGCCTGAGGTGATTTGCTGAACTGGAGATTTAATCTGCATAAATAACCAGCTCTTTTATAGAATTTCCTTCTGAAAGCAGAGGAAAAAAAAGAATAAAATAGGAATTGCTTTGTTTTGGCAAGCGTTGGGTAAAGCTTCAAACCTTTCAGTGCTATCTCATAGCCCAGAAGTTAAAAAAACCTACACAGAATTAAGAAAAACTCCAAATATTCACAAAAAGACACATGTTCCCTGTACTCCATACACCAAGTAAACACTGTTTATCAGTACAAACTGAAGGCAGAAAACCTTCACTCTGTTTTTGCTTTCCAGTGTGGTTCTCCCAGTGTGCTGCCTCCCTGTCCCCGTGTCCATCAGGTGCTGCAGCAAATACAAGCTGAGAGCACAAAGATTCTCCTGGAAGGTCCCCAGCAGGAGGAAGTTCTACCCTGCAACAAAGGCACCCAAGAGCCCTCTGTGCCAACCAGCAACTCCTGGTGGGTGCCCTCTGCTCAACCCTTTTCTTAAACAAACCACACGAATCTTGCTCAGAAAAAGCTGGAAACCTGAGGGAATCCTTGCCTGACAAATCCAGTGCTAAAGAAACAGCCTGGGATTTTTCCACAATTTCCCAGCACCAATTCCCAGCAGTGCCTGACTGGGAGGAGCGAGGCTGTGGGGTCTGCTCATCCTCTTCACTGCAGGGATCCACTCAGGCTCACTGGCAGCCACAGCAAGAGGCTTCAATTCTGGTTTTTTAGGCCTTTCTATGCTGGCAAAAACTCCTTGCAGAAATGCAATTATACAGCAAAATATGTTTTCCCTGCTTTACTTCTCGCTCCTTCGCTGCCCTCCCTTCCTTGGGTGTTCTGTCAGCAGCAGAAGTGTTTCCAACACTATTTTTCCAGTGCATGTCACACATTATAAAAGGAGGAATTACCAAACATCCTGTAGGAAACAGCCCCAAGGGACTGTTCTTTGCAGGTTCTCATTAGAGCTTCAACTTTTATTTCCATTTTGGTTGAAAATAATTCTTCAGTTAAAAAGCCCCTGTGCAGTGGATCAAAGAGAGCTTGAGAACACTCAGAGCATCACATTTTCCACACACTGGCACAAAGAGAAAGACAACCCACAGGACAGAAGGTGGGTGGGACAAAGAAAGCAGAAAGCAGAGCAAGCAGGATTAACCAAGACCTAATCGAGGGAAAGGCCAGAACCTCGAAGACCAGATTGATTCAAAGAAAAACAGGATCCTCATCCCTTCAGCCAGAGGGAAACAGGACCACAGGTGGGACACCAACACAAGGGGCTGTTTAGAGCCAGCACAACTGAAGGCATTTTCCTGCTGTACATTTTTAAGACATCCCACCTGCACAACTGAAGTTTCCAAGTCCAGGGTGCTGTAGAAGCTTCATTAGCTGTGGATATTCCCCCACCAGCGCCACACCTCTCAGAGACAACAAGCAGTGTAAATCCCAGAAAATGGCCCTGTTTCACAGGGACACAGCTGAGGACTGGATTCCTGGACATCCAAAATTCCTGGACATCCAAAATTCCCCCAGGAAGATTGCAGGGCATCTACAGAAAAATGTACATCCCAGGCCTGCTCCCTCCCCTCTTCACCTTTCCTTTCTACTGAAAAAGCTCTGAATGGCTTCTGAAACACCAGCTACCTACAGTTTGTTTCCCTTTTGGAAGCCAGGCAATAATTCCCATGCCATTTGCAGTGTTTCATGTGACAGAGAGAATACCTAATGATAGGCAAGTTTTGCTGAAGCCAGTAGCTCATTTAGGTCTGGCTTCCTTAGCAAACCCAGGCTCTTCATCTGTCCTTTTAAGTTATCCTCAAAAGACTTTATTTCAACACTGCAGACGAAGACACAGTCTTTTTAAGTAACTGCTTTATCCTCTTTGGGAGGCAATTAAAGAGTGCAAGAAATTACCACCTTGTGTTTCTATTCTTGTCATGGCTGCATAATTGGTTTAAGAGAGGGAAAACCAGTCAGACATTGGCAGCTCCATCACTTCCAGCTCTTGGAGATCATCAGTGCCAAAGCCCTTCTGCATTTCTGAGAGGTCCCCTGAGTGACCTGCAGGCAGGTGCCCTCTCAGCAGCCACTCCCTGCCAGCTCTGGGGCTGCTGGAGCCTCACCAAGCCATGGGACCCCCAAGGAGGTGCCTTCATCACCATGGCCCTGCCATCATCTCCCCATCCTTCTGGCTGCTCTGGAACACACTCAGGGAACCCTCTGGAAGGTCCAGGTGAGCTCTCCCTGCCCTCCAATGGCCCTGCTGTGGAGGAGCAGCTCTTTGGCAGTGCTGTCACCCCTTTAGCTGTCGCTCTTTAACTGAGTCTGGGAATCAACTTCTGGAGAGACAAATCTCTACAATCACTAAAATTGATCAGGAGTGGACGAGGGAATTACAGAAAGTTTCTGAGCTGGATGTATCCATGCCTAAACTTGAAGGCTTTGAAATTCAATTACAGAAACTAAAACAAATGACCATAATGTTTTCTATTATCAGATACATACAAATCATTTTCCCTTCCTTCCCCTGCCCCAATAAAACAAATTTCAATTACTTTTTCATAATCAACAAGCTTGACCTTCTATCAGAGTCCTTCACCAGTGCACAACTTTGAGAGTTGAGTCGTGTATCACAACCAGAAGAGAGCAGAGACTGCAGTGCCCAGTGCAGCAGCCCAAGCTCCAAAAGGAACGACAATGCAGCTGCACTTCCCAGACAGAAAGCTGAGCGTGGCACCCTGGGCCATGCTTGGAACACCAACATCTGGAAAATTCCTGGGTTTAGACTGAATTCCTCGTGTTCCTCCAGCCTTTGTGTGAGCTGTGCACAATTGTGGGATGCCCCAAAGAAATCCCCATCTTTGCCACTCATACAGGCTCATTTAAAAACTCAGGGATGTCGTTCCCACTTGGACTCTGGCCCTGCCCTGCAGTTTGCAAAGAGGGAACATATTTTGTCAGGTGGCTCAAAGCCAGGTTAAAGCCTGATTACTGGACTGCCCTGAGTGCCAGGGGTCAGTGCAGGTATTGGGGCTGGTGTTATGGCCAGGTTTACAACACGTTTCTGTCCCCCCAGGGCAGGGAAGTCCCGAGGGAGGGCTGGGATCTGCAGCCAGCACTGCGGGGCTGCTGAAGCTCCTTGGGATCTACATGGACACAGCAGTGAAAGCACTTTATCTGACACACAAACTGTCCAGGAGAAAACTTCAGTTCTGAGGCAGCTTTTAGGATTTTGAGACTTGGCTGGTTTTTGAAGGACAAAACTGACACCTGAACTTTCCACCCCCATGGGGGGTGAGCTGGGAAGACTTTGTCCCCAGGTTGTGACAGAACTGGTTCAGCTGCAGAACCACCACATTAAAGGCCTCCACTTCTCCTGCTCCACTGGTGCCTCCTCCTTCAGGATGGTTTTGTGTGGAGGGAACCTCTGAAAGCCAAGAGCAGTATCCTGGATCACTGGGCTTTTTAGCACAGGAATTCACTTCAACAGCATTTTAGTTGGAATTAAATATTCCCAGACAGCAAAATGTATTGACAAAATAACCCTGTTTAAAACATCACAATCACATCAGGCTGTCTCAGCTACTCCTGAGCTTCCCTTCAGAGGTGTATAAAATCTGCATTAGAAAAGCACTCTAAGCCTTTTCCTCACAAACCTCCCTCTTCCTCCTTTAACCCCATGTGGTTTGGACCCAAGTTTTACATCACCACAGAAGTGCCAATACACAGAAGGGCATTTGCAGTGGTCGCAGGTGCAGAGCAGAAGAGAGAAAACACACACGGAGTTGCCAAGGTTACTGCCAATCCTGGCTGAGGAGATGAATGAAGTGCACAGGGAGGAGACAGGTAGAAAAAGACACTCCACATGATTTTTACAAGCCTCCTATCTCACATGTGCCTTGCCCTAGGCCATTTTGTTGCCTCCTGGGAAATGTAAATGCATTTGTATACAATAGAACTCTTCATCTTCTGCCCTAGCACTGCGAGGCTCCCCCAGCACCCACGGAATTGCCCCAGCCTTTAACAGTGTCATCTGCTAAAGCTCCTGCAAACCACCTTCCATTCCAATCACACAGGTACTTCTATACTGCCTCAATAATCTGAAGCCAGAAATAGCAAAGTTAAAAATAATGAGGCTCCTTCTCCTGCCATTCATCTCAATCCCTCTGAAATCAATTGGCTGTTGTGCCTGAACCTTAGGAGGGTAATTTTCTTAACTATCTCCATTGTAAACAAGTTATTTCCCTCCTCGCAGAGACAGAGAACAGCTGGTTTAGAACAAAGAGATGAAAGTTTCCCTATCCTGGAATTCGGGGTGCTTTTGATCCCAATCTATCTTGGTGTGTCAGTAACTCAAACCCTCCCAGCTCAGCTCCACCAACACACATCACAGTCCTGGTACAGTCGGATTTCCCACTCCCATTTACCTGGATGTTTTCTGTTCTGCACTGACTGCAAACACACCCTCCCAGCACAGAGCAGAGCAGAGAATTCCTGCACTTGCTTTACTTCCTGAGACCCAATTCCACGTGGGTTCTGTGGGCAATAATAAGATTTCTGCCCGTCAGACCTTTCTCTTTATAATTTTGATGGCAGCAACCATTACCTCCAAAACTGCAGCTGCCAAAACCAGAGATCTGTTAGATTTAAATCATCTTCAAAGAACATAAACCAGCATCAAAACCCGCATTCCAAATTGCATTTTATAAGGGAAGTGAGACTGTTCAAGCACTGGTTCTACTTAAGGTTCAATCAGAGGGAGAACATGTTTTCGACTCTTCTTCCAGGGAGTTTTGAGCAGCAAGGACACCCCTGTCTGTTTAGAAGCAAGTTGGTAGTGAGGAGGAATCCCATCTCAATGAAATCCTGTCATACAGTAGAGCAAAGTGTCTGGTGAACAAGTTTTACAGAGAGGGAGAAAAGCTGCAATGCCAAGTTGGAACTCAGGAGCCTTGCTTAGCCCTGCAGGGCAGCAAGGACAGTGACCTTGAAATGACACAGGGACAGGAGAAGGTGGCAGTGCCATTGCTCCCGAGGAAAGGGATTCTAAGGGACCCTTGCTGAGAACTCTTGAAACTCAGGATTGACAAAACATCCCCACAGGATGTAACTGTTCCCCCCCTGGGTCCTTAACTCATCTCCTGTTCTCTATTTTAAGCAAATTTCCACTTGGCAAAGTTTGGGTTTAATATTTATTTCTTTTTAGTCAGAGAAAAATCAAAACTGGAAAAAATGGTGATCTTTACATGAAACACCCCATCCTAGAGCTGCAGAAAACTTGCCATTTTCTCAGCAGAGCAGAGGAGGAGGCTCTGTAGGACGTTATTAATCCACTGGCAGCCCCACTCTGACACATCCATATGCTCCCTGCTCTGCTGGATGTGCAGCAGCCCCGCTACACCCGCGTCTCAGCCCGAGTGTACAAATGCACTTGACTGCAAGAGAGGGGGGACATGGCATGTCTGTGTGTGCCAACGTGATAAATGAGATTTGACAGGTTGTAGCAAAGCCCTTCTCAAACTATTGTTCAAATAACCCGGCCCCTGTTACATAATGAAAGTGCTCTTGTGAGAGAGGCTTGGAAAGCGTTCACTTTCTCAGGCTGTCTTGGGGACTTCTCAAACAAAACCACCTAATAAACATATGTTTCATTTCACATCCAATGCATCTATTTCTCTGTCTGGAGTAATTTTGCCTTTTCAAAGATCACCTCAATGTCATTTCACTAAGTGAAGCCCTGCTGGGGTCCTGTTGAGGCAATTGCAGCCCAGGTATCACCAGCTCACCCAACCCAAGCTCAAATTGCATGTGACCTTTTCCATCCCTCCAGTCTGATTTATTTTGGGACACTTTCAGCTCATGTCAGGATTTGCAGCCATCAGAGGGTGAAGGAGCAGAATAAATGCTGATTACAGAGGACAAAGGATCCGTGCTGCTAAAGAGAGCAAATATCAGTTTCCTCGTGGGAACAAGTGTGGAGGATCTGAAGGAGCTGCAGCAACCCAGGGCACCTTCTCTCCATTCCACGCAGGATTTCTCCTGTGGGCACTGCAATCTGCTCTCAAGGCTTTCACTGTTTGCTTTCTCAAGTTGGAATATTTTAGAAGTGCTGTTAGTCCCTTTGCTACTAAAAAAGGGAAACAAATCAAGGATCTGGGATAACTCACACACAGTATTTCCTATTAGGGATTGAGAAACAGTGATGGCTAATAGAGACCAAGCTCTGAAAAAAGGGAAACAAGGGCAATTTAGTGCCTGGTGGAGGAAAAAGATTTGCCTTGTGACTCCATGTAATGTGAAAATCACCATTTCCAAGACATGATTCAGCACTCAGCTTTCAGATTAATCTGACTCAGCTGCCTGGAAGCAGGAACACTTGAAATTTTATGCCAGTCTTATGCCAAGTGTCACTGGAGGAGAATATTGTCCAACAGCTGCAGACAAAGATTAAGCACCGAGATTATTTCTTCCATTTGCAGCAACCTCTCCCAGTCCCACTCCTGCAACACCTCGAGTACTGTGGGGCACAGTGGCAAAGCCTGGAGGGCTCTGGGGCTGGCTCTGCAGCTATAGGCAACTCTTTTCATTTCTCTCCTAATGTGTGCTCATTTCTGGAAAAACTCATTTTTTTTGCCCCTTTAGCTTGTGTATTAATCTCCATTGAACTATACAAAGTGAATTTCAATCTCCATGTTAAAAAAAAAAAAAGAGGATGGTTTTTGATTCACATCCTTCTTGATTTTCATCTATCAACCTTTTCTACTTAAGTGCTGTTTAATCAAAAAAAAAAAAAAATCCCAGATGGCTCCAAAGATTTATCATGGCATCACTGAAATGGAAAATGCTGTAGCTCAGCTCCCACAGAGAGCTGCTCATGAGACCAACTTTACTAATCAAATATATAAATTAAAGCAAAGGAAAACCCCCCACCAAAACAGAACCCCCCCAAACCCACCTCCTGCAGCTGTGTGTTACAGACTATGCTATATTATATTTATGCTATATTTATATTATATTTAGCATTAGGATGCTGCCAGGGATTTTATAGTGAGATAGGTGTGTTCACGATCATCAAATTCTGGTCCCAGTTATACATGGGCAGATATATTGCTATAAAAATTAAAGATACTGCAAATTCAAGGCCTTTTGCAAAGCTCACTGGAGTCCTTGGGTACATTTGTTCTCCCAGTCCATGGGGTTGAGTCATTACAAATCATTAGAAATTGGAACTGGCAGCTTTAATGGTGCCCAGGGGATTTAGGCACTCAGCTGCCATTAGATTTCCATTTAACTTAGTTATCTCAGGTCTTGCTGAATGTTTGAAAATCCTGCTCTAAACAGGGTGAGTGACAGGAGAGCAGAAACCTGGGTACAGGGGATGTATCTGCATCAGTAAGGGACTGATATGGGCAGAGAGCAACAGCACGAGGGGAATGGCTTCCCACTGCCAGAGGGCAGGGTTAGTGGGATGTTGGGAAGGAATTCTTGGCTGTGAGGTGGGGAGGGGCTGGGATGGAATTCCCAGAGAAGCTCTGGCTGTCCCTGCATCCCTGGAAGTGTCCAAGGGCAGCTTGGAGCAACCTGGGCTAGTGGAAGGTGTCCCTGCCCACGGGATATGGAGCTGGGTGGGCTCCAAAGTCCCCAACCAAACCATTCCATGGGTTCGTGATTCTGTTCATGACATTGGATCCTTTGCTTCCCTTTGTTCCCTGCAGAATGTGTTGATGAGGCAGGAGAAAGAGTCTCTATTCAGTACCAATGAACCTGCACGAAAGGGCTTTGGAAAAGTCCCTTCATTGCAGTTTTGAAGTTTACTTCTGAGAAATCCAATTGAAAAACAAAGAAAACCATAAAAAATTAACTGGAAAACATTAAAAAATCAGAATTATAAAAGTAACACTCCAAGTGGTGCACAAGAAGTAAATGCTGTTCCTTTGCCACAGGACTGTTCACATTTCACATGGCAGGACATTCTGTGCAGTGGGGTTAAGTGGAACAGATTATTAAACACAAACACCCCTTGGGATCCACTGATTTTCATATCAGGACTGGCTGAAGGTTCCAAAGGACTGTCCCAGACACACAGATGGAAACACACACAAATGCTCCTCCTGGGGCAACACTCATTGCCAAAAAGGAGAACATGGAAGCAAAAATTCTGCATTTCTGAGTGTTACAGACAGAAGAAGAGGCAGCAAAGTGGGGCAGGAGGGGCACAGACTGCTCTGCCCCAGCTTCCCTTGCTTCTCACCAGCTTCTTTTCCTCCTCCTCCCAACCCCCAGAGCTGCCAGTGCTGCTTTATTGCTGGACTTATCATGGCAATATTATAATAAACATGGAAAGCAATATCTGACTCAGCAATCTGAATCCATTTTATTCAGTTAATCTGAATAAAATATTGCAGGTTCAGGCACAGAAAGGTAATAATTCACAAAGGTTTTATGCATTCCTTACCAAGCTATAAAGATGCTTTTTTTCTTTTAATAAATAACAATTCCCAAGGACTGACCTCTCAGTCATCTTTTGCCCAGCTAACTCTGAAATAACTTTTGAACACCTACAGAAAATGACAATTATCAAACCTGGTACGAGAGGAGCCCATTCCAGCTCTACCTCCAACAGCTTTCCCCATCCTGGCTCGAACAGCAGGTAAAGCCCAAGGAACCAGAAGAAGGTGAGAAGAGGGCACAGAGAAGCTGTGTTTTCTCTCTACGTCGCTGTGACTTCAGCTAATTCCTGGTCCAGGGGCTCCTGGGCACAGGTGGCTCCTCACCTGCCCCTGGGACAGCCAGCCTGGGTGTGGTTTGGAGGGCCTGATGCTGAACCAGCTCAGGCTGCTTTAATTAGTTCCAATTAAATAACTTAGGCAATTCCACGACAATAATAGCTCTTCTGGATTTTTTTCTCGTTCAATAGTTCTTCAGATCACTCATGTCAGCTGTGCACTGCTTTTCAATACCTGTATTGAATCAGTTGCACAAACCTGAAATATCACGGAGTAAACACAGTGAAAGTCTCTTCCCTGTCCCCAGCGAGGCAGCCCAGTGGCATCAGCCACTTAAAATGTTTTCTTACAGAAAAAACCCAAAATAAACCTGCAGCTTTGTATCCTTCCATGTGTACTTAGCCTTGTGTGCCCCAGAAAATCATCTCAGATTTGCATCTGCCCAGATCAGAGCTCTAAAAGCCCTTCTCATGAAACAACAGGAAAGACACTGTTCCATTTTCAGCACCACGTTCCAGTAAAGAGATGCAGAAAGGGATGCTGAGCAGAGCCACAAACCCTGACAAGGACTGGAACCATTGCTAGGGATTAACTGAGAGGGAAAATCACTGAAGACATTCAAACCTACAGATACTTCAGAATGTATTCCAGCTCTCTGGGCACAATATTTCACATATTGTCTTTCATTTGACTGTGAGCAACTTCCCTTCTTTCCAGTGACATTGCACACATTGCTAACAAACATAACTGCCAAAAACTCGAGTTAATTCCCCAAAATAGATTATTAACAGGGCAATGTGTTCACAAGGTGTCAAAGGTGAGTTCTCTTTTATTACAGGGCTAAATAAAGGTGGTTCCAGAGAGCACAAGGAGATGCAATAACCCTTGTGAGATGGGGGGTCACATGCAAGGCTGTCCAGCAGCTTCCTTTGAGCCAGGCTTTGCAAGGCAGGGGAGAAGAATTACAGTTTTATTGATTTAACTCTTCAGCATGACCAGGCAGACAACACCAGCAATGACTAAGATTTGTAACAGCAGCTGAATGAGCCATGTGCTGAAAAAATAGAGGATTTAATGCCTAAACACGGGAGAAACAAAGCCAGGGTTGTCCCCCAGGATGCCCCTTGGCTATGGGAGGATGAGATCCCTGCTCCAAGCAGGAATTCTGCAGCACTGCCAGGAGATGCTCTGTTTGACATTGCCAAAGCCCTGGGTGCTTTGCCATACACACAACACCCTCTGGAAGCGGAGGAAACAAGAGGAACTAAAGAAAACAAATACGAGGGACCAAGGAAAACAAATAAGAGGAACTAAGGAAGACAAATACGAGGGACTAAATCACTGCTCCATTATTTAGGAGGTGCCATGGCCGGGATCCACGGGAGGAGGGAACAGCTCCCAATAAGTAACTCTGTAATGTTCTTGTGCAGCCCAGCTCTCCCCTGACAGCATAAACCACGGCCCAGGAGCATTCCCTGACAGGATTAAATAAACATTGGGGCAGGGCCGGATGTGTCAGGATGCAGAAGCCTGGAAAATCCACGGCTCTCCCGAGACAGGCATTCCAGGCTGAGCCTCACAATCTATTTAGGACTTTCTTTTGAACCTCAGCGAGTTTTTAAGCCTTATCTGATGAACATAATGATATTAAACTGTTTTTCATTAGCCATAAAAAATGAACAAAAAGGATAAAGCTGCTAGAGACTCAGGCTATTTGAAAGGAATCAATAGGCTGAATCCCTTAGTATATCCTGAACATAAAATAAACCATTTTCTTGAAACTGAAAGGAATTATTTGGGCATGAGAAACTGGTTTTGCAAAATATCCTAGGAAGACTTAAGAATGACATTTAAAACAGACTCACATAAATAGGTAGCCATAGGTATATTCATGCATGTGTATGTTTGTGTGGATGCACAGACACCGAACAACCCCAAAGTCACCGGCCTGGAGGAGGTTTTGAGTCAAACACAAGTTTTAGGTACAACAACAGGAAATCTGATTGAGTGAAAAGAGGGCACAAAAGGAGACAGGAGGTCTGAGGCACAAGGCAACCCAAAAACCTGTTCTGTAACTGAAAACCTCAAAACCCCATCCCTGACACCCCAAAACTCCCTGCCCCTTTTGGTGCTCAGCACCAGGAGCCACACAAGTACAATGACATAACTCACTTAGGAGCCAGGAACAGAATTAACTGGGAATTTCCCACTCAATTCTCTTTTTTGTCAAAAACATATTGATGTTTTGGAGCTGCCACTTTTCACAGAAATTCCTCCACTTCGAGGACCACTTGCCAGGGAAGTTTATTCACCCCTGACATTTCTGGTGGAAATGGGAGAGAGAATGTTTGTGCTTGTCCAGGGCAGTTGTGGCTCCCCATCCCTGGGAGTGCCCGAGGCTGGGTTGGAGCACCCTGGGCTGGTGGGAGGTGTCCCTGCCCATGGCAGGGGTGGCCCTGGGTGGGCTTTGGGGTCCCTTCCCACCCAAACCATCCTGGGGTTCTGTGGCACTTTTCAGACACTCGCTCTCTAAAAAACCAGGCTCAAAACTCTGCTCAACCTGCCTGTTTCATACATTATTTGCGCAACTTTGGGCTTTAAGAAGGGTTCAAGAAGTGGTTGGATATCCTGGAAACCCCCTGGCAAAGCTCTGCCCAGGCTGGGAGGGTCCAGCTCTCCTGAAAGAGCTGCTGCTTTTTGCTTACTGTAGAACTTGAGAACATTGACTTAATTTTGATGCAGGAATGCTTTGCTGAAGAAAGCCAGCAATTCTTTCTCCTCAGCAACGAGAGGTGTGATCTCCACTCAGACATGGCCCACGCTGTATCCAGCAGGTTGTGGGCAATGGGGACAGGCCAGGAGGCAATCAGGGGCAAAAGGAAACCTCTGTGCCTGCTAAATGGGTTACTGCTCTGTCTGTCACTTCAACACTGCTTAATACTTCTCTTTGGAACACACCTTATTGTACACCCAGTAATTAATACCAATCCTTTCATAAAGAATTTGTACATGTTAATTCGAGATAGTCAAATCTGAAGCATCTTAAAATAGAGAGGCTTAATCCTCCCGGCGTGTAAATAAGGCTGATTCCTTTCAAGGCAAGGAAGTTAAGCCAATTTGCAGGAGCTCAGGATCAATCCTGCACGCCCCCAAGGCCTAATTAATACTGTGTACCTTCTCTCTCCCATGGTGCTCCCCCAGGAATTCCTGTTTCAGCTGTTATCACCTGTGAGATGTGCAGCCTGCCTTGCTCAGAGCGGCAGGGACAGGGATTATTCTATTTATATTCCTGCCATGGCCTCCCTGACATAGGATGAGCTTTCCTCGTGAGGAGCAGCAACAATTATTGTGTTTGTGCATTCAGTTTAATAAATAAACAAAGACAACCCCCACATTATTGAGGAGCAAGAGTGCCCATAGGTAGACCTCACTTTTCTGGTGAAAATAGTTCCATTCTCAAGTTTGCAAACACAGCTTAAAAATGGAAAGGAAAGAAAAGCCTTCACCCAAAAAGTCTTTACTCTTGGAAACATCAAAAATGAAGGATTTTGCATCTGGGGGACTGGGGCAAAATCAACAGCAAAGGGAATGTTCTTGTAACTTTTATCCAGTATCCAGGCTTAGGGGATGGGGTTGGGGGAGATAATATCAATACAGCTTATTGAAAAGTTCACCAAGGCATTGCTCCAGCCCCTGAGTGTCCCCTTCGAGTCACCACTGCCTGATGATGGCTCTGGAAGGGACTCTGGAACATCTGTACTATTTTGAAGGGGTTTTAATCTTTATTGCTCCCATCTTTGGTCTATTCCAGCAGAGTGTCTCATAGCAAAGTACAAAAAGCACCGTCTCGTTGCAGGGTTGGCTTATTAAATTTTCATATGCAGCTATTGGAGACAGATTTATAAACTAATTAAGTCTAACAATCTCCTGAGCACTACTTGTGTCTGAAGAGGCTCAGCTCAACCAGCTGAGTTATTCCAATGGATAAACGCCCAAACTTGTTCAAGAGGAACATTCGAGAACCAGGCCAAAATCATTTCGTGCCTGTTGTAAACCAAGCCAAGTGTGAACACTTTGTGCAAACATCTTCCCAAGTTATTAAATTACTTGATTTGGGAGAAAAGCAACCTTGCAAACATCCTTTGCCCTCTTCCGTTCCTGCCTGTGCCTACCAGCTCTTCTCCTGCCTCTGATCCAACTGCAATGAAGCTGCTCAGCAAGAAGTGCCCCTTCCCTCCGAGCTCTTGGGCTGGGCTGGGTTGGGTACAAAGAGCAGCTCAAGCTATTTTTGGTCCTGTCTCTGGTTTTCTTTCTGCAGAGCAGGAACACACTTGATTCAGTTTGTTGCCTGTTTGCTCCTGTGTCTTGCCTGTGTTTTCTGCCCTCTTAGTCACTCCAATTTGCTTGTTCCTCACAAAAATTCCATAGCAACCTGTGTTGGAGAAACTCTTTCTCCTGCTGCAGTTTTGCTGTAAACAGCCATTAAAACAGAAGTTTCAAACCACAATTAACTGATGAGCAAACATCACAAACTCAGCTTTCTCAGGTGTTTTTCCCACTGCAACATGCTATCAAACCCAGTCTTTTGTGATTCCCTGTTGCAGACTTTGCTTGTTTATAAGCAATTTTCAAATGGGAGAAGATGCTTTCCTGGGAGAATTGAACTCTGGCTGTTATTGCTGTAGGTGCCCATGGATTCTAGAAACTTCTCAGCCTCCCACATTTAAAAACAGCCTTCAATTCTTCCCAAAGCTGCAGTGGGAGTCCTCACTGGGCCCCTGGGATGTACAGCATTACCAGTTTCTTTAGATTTGCAGTGATTTCATCCAAGTCTCTTTTCCTGCATCCAACTCCTGCCAGTGTGAGTGCACACGTGTAAATTTGCAGCTCTGTTACAAATACAGGCTGTCCTTGCAATTCCCTCTGCATTGGAACAGCTCAAGGAATTTCTCTCCTATAGAAAAAATAATAATAATTTAAAAAATCCCTTTTAAAATCCAACTGGGCCGTAACACCCCAGTCAAAGGCTGTCTGATGGACCTTCACTGTGAATGCAACTGGAATTGCACTGAACCAACCCAAGTGCAAAAGGGAGCAGCTCCCAGGTGTGAACTCTGCTGGACAGGAACCAGGGAAGTGCTGGGATGTGCAGCCACACTGCAATAAATGACCTTCTGACCCTCCTGCTGCCAAGGGGAAGATTTAGCTGAGCCAGAGCTGGACTCAGCCCTGCTCTGCTGGGCCTGCCTCCCTCAGAACCCGTCAGAGCCAGACTGAGTCCTGCCTGAGATTGATGGGCTTCTATTACTGCTCCAGACTCAGTCATATATAACCCATTGTTTGGGTAATAACTTCGGTGTTTGCTTCCTCCACTGCACTGTGCACTGGGGAGTTTGATATATGGAGTGTTTAATGCACATCTACATGGCATACAAGTAATTCATTTTCATTAAGGGAAGATATATGTAAATAATTTCAGGACAAATTCTGACATCTTTATTCTTTGAAGTAAATAACTCCAGAACTCCTCCCACTGTTGTGAGTGGGACCCTTCACCACGGGAAGTGCTTTCCCTTCCTCTTTTCCCTTCTTTTCCTCTTTTTTTCTCTCTCTCTCTTTTTCCCACTCTTTTTTTTTTCTCCCATGTCATTTGGGTATTTATTGGAATTTATCTGGTATTTATTTCCATGGGATTTGAGGGGACAGGTCTCTCTCCTGAGAAGCTCTAAGCATCTGCCTCACCCAGCCCATTATATTTATTTATGAAGTTCCCTTGAACTTGGTTATATTTTGCCTTTGACAGTTTCAGACCCTCTTTTGGGGTTTCTCTGCTGTTTTACACTTCTCACCCAATTTAAACCTGTTCCCTGAACACCAAAGGTGATGCCTTCTCCTGCATTTAGCAGGAAGGGAGGCAGTGAGAATTACCTCTTAGGAGTCTGACTAGTTCCATTGAAATGAGACTTAAGACAGGCTTAAGTTTCAAATGAAGTCTCTATAAAGCTGAAATCCATCTCAATATTGGTCCAGCACAGAGAACCAGCCCCATTTCTGAGCTCATCAGTCCCTGTTGGGCAATTGTCACATTATTTCAGTTTACATCAGCCTGTCCCTCTTCTGACAAACACTCTGGGGGCGCAGCTGGCACTGAGACCTGGGCATGGGGTAAGGGGGGTGTGTGCTCATGGCCTTGCTTGTGGAGCTGCATCATTGTAGGGCCACTTGAAAGACAGACTCATTTTCTTCAAGGAAAAGCCTTCTCAGGTGAAGCATTTCCCACATGGACAGCACAAGGCCAGGAGAGGTTCACATTCCACTCTCTCACACCAGGGAACAGCCTCATCGAGGCTGCTGAATTTACAGAGGATTTCTGGATTTATATTGATGGAACAGACCCGAATTACCCCAAAGGATCTGGGATACAAACAATTGAGATGCTGATACAACATCTGCCCTCCCTCCCCAAAACCTCACTTTGCTCTTTAAAGCCAATAAGTGGAATAATGCACAACAATAATATTTAATTGCTGGGCACTTGCTTGTTGTAAATCTGTTTGCATAATAATTTCCTATTCCTGCAGGTGACACATCCCCTTTAGTGGAGTTTCTAAGTTCAAATTCATTCCTTAGGTAGAGAGTTTTGCCTCTTCACCTTCATCAAGGTAATTTTCCACTCCTGAAATGTGGCCACAGATCAGACATTCTGCAAAAGAACTTGCAATTTTCGGGAGGAGGTTGGCTATAAACAGGTATTTGTATCCTGTGCTCTCAGCAGCCTCAGGAAACAAGGGGATTTCACAGCAGATGGGCAACCAAACTCATCCTGAACTTCCAAAGCCATTTGGAGCAAAGTTGAGGCATTTAAAGCACAGCAATAGATCCAGTTCTAAGTCATCATTTCATCTCAGCCACTGCAGTTTTAAGTCATCTTATCAGGAAAGGTTCTTTAAAGGGTTTGGGGGGGTTACATTTAACTTTTTATTGTTTTGGCGGGATATGGGGAGGAATTTTGAGTTTAATTTTTCACCTACACCATTTTTCCCCAATTAACATTCAAAATTTATAATATTAGAAGACCTGGCAAATTGCTCACAGAGCACTCACTTCCTCCAGCAGGAAAAAACCCTCTTCCTGCCTGCTAATCCTCACTTCAAAAAGTCTTTTAATATTTCTATTTTTTCAAGAGCAGACTGTCTCCATTGACAAAGGCTGAGAAGAGAGCTGAAAACCCCCAAATTTGCCCATCTGTGCATTTCTCCTCCTGTTTCCCACTGTCCACTTCCACGACTAATTTAATCAACTTCTCCCACATCTCCAGTATTTATCAGAGGCTTGCCTGCTTTAAGCTAAAGACTCTAAAAAAGGCACAAAATCATGGCATTACATTAATCAGAAATAAAGCTTATTTAAGCCCAAATACTCATGATTTAAATGCTAATGAGGGTGCCAGTTGTGGAGTGGCAGAATGGGAACAGGAGCGCAGAGCAAACCAGTGGCCTCGCTGTACTGGGAGCCCTTTCGTGCCCTCTAATTAGCTCTTTAAAAGGATTTTACTATTATTTAACTACCAAAATCCCTCAGAAATGGACTAAAATCAAATCCTCCACTCAGACACCACTGTACCAATTTATACTGTAAATGCAGCCTGTTATTAATCACTCTCAATTGACCCTTATTTTATTTTCCACACCTGAGATTTGATGTTCCCCAACTGGTGAATTCTAAACATTAAAAGTGGTGGGCATTTTTAAGACTCTCTGTCACTCCCCAGGTCTTTACTGACTGTATAATTGCTTTTTGATACTTTTGACCTTGTTATTTAGATAGATTCCTTTTAAATGTTTTAAATTGTAAATATTGATTATGTTTTGCGAGAGTCCAAAGGGTTGGGTGAGGAACTGGAGAGAAACTGCACCCCAAGAGCAGATCATACCCCAAAGGGTCAGCAGGTTTGAGCAATACAGACAACAAAAGGAGCAGAAATATTCATTACAGACCAAGCTGGAGACACAAAAAGACACAAGTTCAATGCCCACTGGGTGATTTGAGCCAGCCCTGAGAAAGGAACAGCGGAGTTGAAGGTGCTCCAAATGGAGCTGCCCAGGGCAGGCTGGTTTTAATCAAAACAAGCAGCCTCTGGGCTGCTGTGACCCTGGCAGGCAAGAACACCTACAGCCTCTTTGCAGGACTTGAAAGCAGGTTTTAAACCAAGAGCTTCAACCCTGTGATCTTCTCCCTGACCTTCCACTTCAATTTTCCAAAGCAAGTCCCCTTTTGCTCCCCTTCTCACTGTCCCTTTAGCACTGCCATTAAAGGTTTAGATCACCTGGAGCCCAGGCCTTAAATCAAAAGCAAAGCTCTGTAGCAGAAAGTGCTGGGAAGTCCCATAAAAGCATGGAATAGCCCCTAATTGATGAAGTAATGATCATGTTGTAACACAGCGAGACAAAAAGTGCTGATGTAACAAGGCCAATCTGTTTAACCCAGCAGTAATTATGGCAAAGCTCCAGGCTCATTCCAGCCCTGCAGGTCCCAAGTCTCTCCCAGCCCCAGGTGCCTCCCAGTGCTCCTGTTTGGAGTTGCTCAAGTCCAAAATACACAACCAGGCAGATGATTTTTCAGCTTAACTGGCAATCCCTCAAATCTTCATCTCCCAGTAATCCTTTTAGGCCATCAAAGCACAGGATTGATGGATCAGGACATATGTCAATTGGCATGTGCATTCCCGTGATAAAATATCCCCATTTAAACAGGCAGTGTTAGTGGCTGCTGGGGAAGGAGCACTTTGTTATCAGTAAAAGGAATAATCTCCTGTGAAAAAGCACAACTTCAGCAAGGAAATGTGGAAGCATCAGGAAAAGGAGTAGAACAGTCAGCAAAATATGCACAGACACAACTCCTACAAGTGGAATTCCTGCCTCCAGAAAAGTGTTAATTCAAAGGTGTTCTGTGGTCAGTGATTTGTGTAATTCATCTCCAAGGCCAGAACAGAATAATCAGTGCCTTATAAATCTGCAAACTTATTTTATTTAATCTTCCCTGTGAATTTGATTTAATTGCAGTTCCTCACTGTCCTGAGGAATTTCTAATCTTCCTCCTCAGCGCTGGTGAAGCTGAACAGGAGCAGAAATGTGTTACAAGGATTTTAATTTCAGTCAGATTTGCTCTTAGGTGAGGCAGAGACTTCAACTTGCAAACAAAAGCAATGCCAGATATTAAGATTCAATTGCTCCTTACAGAGTTATTGCTCTGCATTTAAATATTCTCATCTTCTAGATCCCTTTTTTCTGTCCTTTCTGTTCACATCATCTACCTCATTATACAGATGAAATTCAAATGATCCTAAAATCAAAACAGGAATTTCTGTGCTGCTTTCCAGATATTTTCAGCCCCACTGTCCCAACCCAGCTTTCCTTAACTTGCCTTCCCAGGCAATTTCCCTATCTCAGAATCAGCTGAATAGCAAAAAGTATCAGCCCTCCTGAAAGCAGTTCTGCTTCAATAGTACTTGAAAATCAAAGTCACTCACTCTCTGCTTTAATCCTCATTCTTCCCTTTGTGTTAATTTCCCTTGTTTGTAAAAAAGACTCACTTTTAATTGTGGGGAGGAAAAAGTTTCTTTTTCATGCTTTATTAATATATTTCAAATTCAGGGGGATTCCAGTGCTCAGGGTAACATGTGTCACAGAGATCCCTTTGCAGCCAAACTGGCACTGAGGTGATCACCAAAGGCTGCATTTGCTGCCAGTGAAGAGTTGCTTTCCTAACAAGGTGACACGATGGCACGGGGACATCAACCCAAACATCTGATTCCCAGAGTCACACAGAGACCCCCGGAGCATCTCTAGGAACCCGGGGAAGAAGTGTTTGATTACAGATAAAACTTTATCTGACAGAGGAAGGTGGGCTTGGGAGCAACACAAGGGGAAAAGTCCTTGAACCCAAAAAGCCTTTTTTAATGCAACCGAGTTTCTTGGATATAAAGAACAGCTCGCACATCCACTAATCCATACTGTTAGGCAAGAACTTGCTGATAAATGGAAGGACAGCCACTGGCTGTCACCAGGACATTGTGGGGCTGCAGGAACAGCTGGATTTGGACATTTGGCTCTAATTTCCACCCTGAGCAATTAAAACCCAACACTCACTTGTCTGGCACAAAGCCCAAGTGAGTCTTTCTTCCTCCTCCAGGACCTGACGTTGGAATGTATTTATTTCATTTCAAGGTTATATCCTGTTTGTACCCTCTTTATTAGTTCTGCAGCACAACATCAGTGTTGGACACCCTTATGATCACCCTGATTCTTTTGGCAATTTTTACGACAGTGATTGGTTGGTACCTGGTTTTCCTCCCCCTTCCATTTGCATCTTATTAATTCAAGGCTATTTGTTACAAGCCAGAGAAGAATGGAGCAGAAGAGCACAGTTTACACAGTGGACACTCTCTGGGAGCTTGGAAAAATGCCATTTTTGCCTCTGTACAATAGATTTTACTGAACTTATTCCAGAGTTAACCATGCTGGTGGAAGCCAACATTGCTAATGTACCTTCACCCAACTCTAGAGTGGCAGGAGCACTCAGGAGACTGGATGAAGGCACTTGGCATCCAGAGTCAAAGCAAAATCACTTCCTCTAAATCACATCAATCTCCCCACTCACAACACTCACCTTCCCAACACGTCCCCTTTGCCCTGCCCAGGTCAGGGGGATGCTAAAAAAATTACTTCTCTATTAATAAGGGCACTGAAAGTTCACTCCAGAATTATTGCTCCTGTTTCAAAGCATGAGAAAAGATGTTCCCTCCTTCATCACCAAATGGGTTTGATGGAAAGTCTCCAGGAAGGTTTTCCTTGCACTGCTGATAAACTGAAGTGCTCCAAATGCCAAGGCACAAGTGAAAATAGTGATACAGCCTGGGGAGGTTTCCATGCCAAAAGGACAGAAATTATATAAATTAAATAAGGAATGAGGATAAACTTTCCCTTTTTTCCAGAGGCATTAATGCTACTGCAAAATGCCCTGAAGGCACAAAAGAGCTGAACAACAACCACTGTGCCAGTATGGAGTGCAGAAACAGGCAAAGAAACTGGTATTTGTTTTTTAGACACTCCCTCACCCACAGAGAACATCAAACAGTTCTGCTTTAATTACATATACGTATCAGAAATCACATTCAGCAACAACACATCAAGAGTTGCTATTTTTAATCAATATTTACAGCAAAGGTGCAAAAAAAATAGTCCAATCTTTTCATCACAGATTAAGTAACAAGTTCAATTTTTTTCAAATTTAAATGTGGGGGTTTTTAAGGTATTTGATGACCATGTGTCTTGAAAAATTTCAAAAAAAAGGCCAAAATAGAAGCCAGGAATAAAAATCCTTCTGTGAGATGGGGGCTGCCTAGAAATCCCAGGAAATCTGGGAAAAACATCCAGGGAAATGATGCCTCTACTAATGAGAGGCTGAAGCACAAAACATTATCTTGATGTTTTTACTTATTATTATTATACCCAACTTGGATCTAACACTATTCTACTCAATCCCAAAGTGATTTAAATACTTCACTGTCTGCAGTTCTCCAGTTTTCCTTGGGGATAATCCCTGTGGGTTTTCCTTTGGGGAATCCTCTCTCAGCAAAGCCTGTGGGGATGGACAGGACGACTGTGTGAGGTGGAAAGGACAGAAGGGACTGGCAAGAATTGGAGATGAGAAACTCAATTGTTGGGAAACCCCCCATTCGTCCCCCTCGTGAGCACTGAGCCCTCCCAGAGTATGGACAACACCGAGCTAGAAATGTCATCCCAACTGCAAAAACCACCCGTGGTTAGTCTGTCAAGGAAATCATGGAATGGTTCGGGTGGGAAGGGACTAAAGCCCACCCAATTCCACCCCCTGCCATGGGCAGGGACACCTTCCACTGGACCAGGGTGCTCCAACCTGACCTTGGGCACTTCCAGGGATGCAGGGACAGCCAGAGCTTCTCTGGGAATTCCATCCCAGCCCCTCCCTGCAGTCCCAGGGAGGAATTCCTTCCCAATACCCCACCTAACCTTGCCCTCCTTCCCCTTAAGGCCATTCCCCACTCCAGGCCCTTGTGAAAAGGCCCAAGAAGGGCTGGTCTAACACACTTTGCACTCTGAAAACGTCAGTCTTAAATCTGGGAAAACAAAATTTTCTATTTAATGGTTATTTCCATTACTACTGCATGAAGGATCATCTCCTTTTTGCTTCCCATCACTCCCTTAATCACACATTTCATGTCCCTCAGAACTTCACTGGAAAGGATTCAAATGGCAAAGGGCTGCAGAGGCTCCCTGTGGGTTCCTTCAGCGAACAAAGTGGTCCCTGTGGGGTGAGCAGGAGGAAGAGCCCCCCGTGTCACTCCCAGGGTCACAACACGCCTTCTCTGCAGGCAGATGAAGCAGCACAGAGGGCAAGAGGCTCTGTTAGTATTGTTGGTCCACGTTTTGATGAAAGCTTAAAATGTAAATGAAAAGAGAGAAAATAAGGATGGAGCATCTTTACACTTACAACAAATCATTTTATATTGATAGAGTCCTGGGCTTAAATCCAAGCACAGCTATTGCCTTAATGCAGACTGATTTCAGGAGACTTAAAAATAGCCAAGATACTCTGGTGATTGGCAGCGTGGTGGAGACAGCTGCCAAAGGCAAATTGATTTTTTTTTTTCCCTTTTGAAGGACTCCACATAATTTAAGCAAAGCTCCAAATTAAAGCACACACATATGACTCCTTGATGATTTCAAACACGCAGTGCCCACAGGGGGAGTGATCCCTGTGGCCTCACCTTTGAGGAAGGCAGGGAAATCATGGGCAGACTGACCCCACCATGCTGGGAAGGGTCCAGGGGGGGATTCTGCAGCCATGCACTCGGTGTGTTCATGCCCAATTCAGTGGAGTTCTGACAAGAATGAGCTCTGGTGCTTCAACAAAGAGCAATTCCTGGTACTCTGTACTAATAACAGATGGGACCATCTCAGGGTTTCACTGGAAACTCAATTACACTCTGTACCTCCTGAAGGCAGAGCTGCCCCTCCAGGGCACCCAGGCCACACTCTGAGTGCAGGTCAAAGCACTGAGAGCAGGAAATCTCCAAATATTGCTCAGCCAGAGAAATGCAGGGGGCAGCAGGGGGCACGAGTTGAGCTATGGTGAGTTTTTCCCTTTCCCCATCTCAAACCTTCTCTTTGCCCCAAAAGTTCAGGTGGGTAAAGGCACTGAGGAACTGGGGGGTGTTGAGAAGCATTTTCTTACAGCACCTCTGTCTGAGGCTCCTCCAGCAGCAGCAGCACACACATGTCCCTTCCCATGGCTCAAAAGAACAAAATGCCTAAACACCATAAAAAATCCCAAAAGAGAAGCTCACTAAACTGAATAAAACTGAATGCAGAATTCTAGGTGTTAAATATTCGGGTTTGGTTGGTTGGCGTGTTGTTTTCCCACACTGCATTATGACTTGTGATGTATTTCTCATGGCTCGTGATGCATTTCACGGCAAACAGATAATCACAACTAAGTGCTTAACACTGACAGCTTCAATAAGATACCAGCTCTGCAAATACTCCTGAAGTACTGAAGACAAATAAATATTAAGCCTGCCTTGGTTCAAACTCAGGTTTCTTCAGGCAGGGAGAAGTGACAGGGGTTTGGTACGCTGAGGATTGATCCCTCACCCCCCAGATTTTTATTCGAAGTGCTCAGCTGCCCTTTGATTTCCTGGGGTTTGGGTTCAGCCCTCAGGTCCTGCCCTCCCCTTTGCAGCCAAAGCTCAGCATGTCCCCCACTCTTTGTCTCAGTGTGCCCTTTTCACTGCACAGCTTTACAGGAGGGGAGGTGGGGGGAGCCACCAGTCCCCCATTCTTAATTTGCCAATATCTTCTTGATATAACCAGTAAATAAGATCCCAATTTAAATATCCACAGCCCTCCAAGTATCCCTTACAAGCCTTGCCCAGCCTATTAGGAAGGTCAAATGTTTCAGGGCAGCTCCCTCTCAGTTCCAAATGTAATTACACTGCCTGAAAATCATCTCTTTTGGAAATACAGAATGAGATTTTCCTAGAGCAGCAGCACTGGAGGAATGATAAAGTTTCTGTATCAGACCAAGACTAGAAAGGAAGATCTTTGTTTAGTTCAAATACGTGGCAAGCATGGAAATGGTTCCATGGTGCTTCAGAGAAATAACTGGAGGTAAGATCAAGTTTCAAATATCTTTCACTGTTATAGATAAGGCACAACAATTTCCAGACCAGTCTAATGTCCAGATTTAGGGGACACTGCATCGTGTGTCTAAATCAATAAATGGTTCATCATTATCTGTGTCATCATGGACACCTAAAAACCACAAAGCAGGAATCCACTTAGTTTGTTGTCACGAAACACCATTGGCTCCCTTATCAGATTTGAGATTTATCATTCAGAGGGACTCTTTTCAAAAAAATAAGCCAAAAACTCCATTTCAGCAAGCTTGAAATCTCTCATACCTGTCAAATGAGAAAGTTGGGCAGGTGTTGTTAGCCAAAGAAATAAAAATAAGTGTTTAAAACTGTTACAATTGTTCATTTATGAATTTCAAAATGAAGAACTATTTGCTTTTTATTTAGAAGTATCTGTGCCAGGGAAAAAATCAAATACAATGATTAAAAAAACCTTTTGAAAAGTAAGAATAAGAAAAAAACCCCCAGGTTGGTTTGATTCCTACTGTCAAACTGCTTGTTTTACTAGCCAGCATTCCCTTTTCTTTGTCCTGTAGGAAATCCTAGACTTTTCTTTATCCAGAAAACAACTCTTGAGCCATTATTTGCTCTGTCCTGCTTTGCTCAGCCAGAGGACCCTGGGCATCATTTTGGAAGGAGGAAGAATATTAGAGGCATTTCCTTCCATATGTGCCAGGAAAAACCCTTCCCAGAGAAAATGGCCTTTAGTTTCTCATTAATTCCTTACAGCTCTTTGACAGGCAATGCTGCCACGACTGACAGACAGCAGGCAAAGTTCAAGGGATGCCACTGGGAAGAGAGTCCATTATTAATTTTTCAACATCTTAATAGCTCTTCAAATGCAGGACTGAATCCCCCAGCCCACCTCAGGACTATTCCAGAGCTCACTGATCCCAGCTGGTGGTTGGAGCAACGCTGAAGTGAAAACCAGGGGAGCAATTTAAATAGAAAAAAAAAACCCAAAATCATAGAAATAAGAAAAAATATAGAAATAGGGAAAAAAGCATTGTGAAGGCTTTATCTTGAAAAATCCAGGTTTTAGATGGGGCAGCAGGTGAAGGAAGACTTTCACCTCATGGAAATAATGGTAAGGTTTGGAAACACAGGCTGGAATTTCACAGAGATGTGTTCTCCTCTTTTTATTTTAGGCTAAAAACACACTTATTGAAGAACTTCCTTGAAGGGGCACTTTGCTGTCCTTTATACCTTAAAAAACCCAAAGAGGAGACAGCACCCCCAAGTCCAGCATATTAATGCAGCGTTTTCCATGTCCCACTAATGTCAGGGGCTCCCCTGAGGAATTCTCCTTCACATCTTGTTTCATCACAGACAACATTTCCAATGTGACCTTTTCACGCAGCAGGAAGGTACCACACCAAGATACTTGGGACTAATAGTCAAATCTGATTTTCATTTATGGTCATGTCAAAGTGTATTTTCATCCCAACCAGAACAAAATGTTGAAAGTTGAAAAAAAAAATAAAAAATTGCTGAACAAAAATTAAAGTTGTTGAACTCTCATTGAAAAAACCCCGTGGAAATGTTTCAGTTGCTTTAGGCTGATAAATCCAGTAGTATTGAAGGGTATCATATTTGAAATGGAAGGGGTTGAATTTCTCTAATTTTTGGGTTAAAAACATGACAGCAACACATTATGACATACTTCAGTATCAAAAATATTTCCCTGCAAACCTGGTCCCTCAAAACCTAAACCCGAAACACTGAGCAGAATCACAGGAACCAGCACAATTTTAACTGATATATATTTTTTTTATATTAAACCAGTCCTTTTCCCTTTGAGCTGCTTTGCCACGACCTGTGCTGGGCTTTCAAGGCCAGATCCTCCCAGTCCTGCCCTTATCCCCCCAGCAGCCCCCGGGTCTGTGTTCTCCTCCTGCTCCCTGTGCTGGTTTGTTCTGCTCTGACCTTGGGCACTTTGCTCATGACACTCTTTTCTTCCTCCTCTCACATGAAAGTTTTGGCTGCCAGGGCTGTTTTAAATCACAGAAACAGAATCATGAAATCCCAGAATGGTCTGGGCTGGAAGGGACCTCAAAGCCCATCCAGTGCCAGCCCCTCCATGGGCAGGGACACCTCCCACCAGCCCAGGTTGGTCCAATCCATGTCCAACCCTGAACACTGCTAAGGATGGGGCATTAAAGATCCTTCCTGATGAAATTGTCCCTCATGTCTCTTCTTCTTAGGCGAATGGAAGAGCTTCTGTCAATGAATATAAAGCCCAGCTGAGGTTTGTGCCAACAGCCTGTGCCCCAGAGCCTTCCTCCTGCTTCTGTGCTGGGAACATCCCTGGGAATCTCCCTGAGACCTCGACAGTTCTCCCCTAAAACACATCTAGACTCATTTTCAGCAGATATTTTACATCAATCACCCACCTGATTGTATAATGATCATCAACTCGGGCAGGTTTAAACTTCCATCCCTTCTCCAGACCAGTGGAGGGAGGGGAAAGGGCAGCCTTTAGCTGAATTCAAGATCAGCATTTAATACTCTCTTCAGTGCCAGGCTATCAATGCTGGAGGCCTGTGTAATTCTTTTTAAACTGTCAGTTAACAAGTATAATCCTTGTAAATAAACAAATCCTTGTGTGAACAGGCTCTTTTGATACTTAAGAATAAGGCTAAACAAGGGATGAGGAATATCTGAAGTGTGATGTGTTAATCAAAGCGTATCTTCTGTGCTGGGAGCTCAGAGCAGCTTCCAGACACCTCCCCCAAGGCCTTTATTCTTGAATGCTTTATTAAAAGACAGTGTTTTATTTAAACTTGGGGGGATCAAGCTCCATTGTGCCTACCTGAAATCTCTATCCCCCCTCTTCCCAAAGGAATACATCCACAACTTGCCTCTGAGTTTTGGGGAGCTCCCCTTCCTCCACCTGCTTTTTACTCTGACTAAAAGAACTGATCAATGTGCTGAGATTAAACTGCTGCTGCACAGAGTATTGCCAACGAGCTGGGCATCTCCAGGCAAACCCTTCCCAGCCATCCCTACTCAAAATCCACCTCCCACAATCACTCTGATGCAAATTCACTGTTCATTAACAAAAACCAGCTCTAGAATTAACTTTGATAAACCCAAATAATTTCTCACGTTCCTTTCTCTGGGTTTGCTCAGCGTTATCATCAGGTCAAAATTTATAAGGGACCTTAATTGACTGGTGAGATCAAGACAACAGCATTGAGCTTGTCTATATGATCCAGGTAAGTATAATATGGGAAGTCCAACATAAAGTCACAGATGTTAAAGGTCTAAAACTTTCTGTGGAGACTAAACAGCCCCCACACAACTCCTAAGGGATAAGCCTGCCCTAATGCTCATAACACATGGGCTGCTTTGGTGTTTTTTGAGTGCTAAAGTTGGAAGAAAAACCCACTGTTCAGGCTGTGAGAAGACATGGGTGAGATTAAATCTCTATTAAAGTTTTCAGATAAGAAGTAATACATTCTCATAAAACAGAAGTGAGCTGTGAAACCTCCTGTCATGGGACTCTTCTGAGGACAAGGATTTAAGGTCAGAGAAGGAACTGATACAATTAGCACTGACAATAATCCGGGGAAAATATTGGACAATCGTGTAAAAATGGCTCTTATAGGTGGTTATTCATTAGCTTAATAACTCAGCTGGGACCAGACCTTGAGAGCAAATCTGCCTCAAAGGGGTCTAAAATCAAAGCCAAGTCTCCATCCTGCTTGGCTTGAGGTTGGGAACACACAGTTGTCATTTTAGAGCAGCCAAAACGTGAGGCTCCTGATGGACAGTCACCTGTCTAAACACAAACAGGAGTCTGGTCCTGCCTGCCCATTTCACATAATTCCAGGAAAAGCTGGGTGGAAAGGTGGCCATATGTCCATGCTCACCTTGGCAAAGTGAACACAACCCTGGATTCCCTCGGGCTGGCAGCACTGGAAGAACTGGGCACAGTCTGATTTAAGACAAAGCCTGTGACCCACACTGAGAGCACTGAGTACCTGTGGGTTTCGAGTCCTTGTGTGTCATCCCTTGACTTAAAATCTAGTCCAACACTTGTGAGGTCCACAGCCAAATTTAGACTTTGATCAGAGGTTCTCTTCTGACGGGGTTAAATGGAACGGTGTGACCCAGCAGTGCCACCTCACCTGGAGTCTCCCCCACCCTGACTGATAGAGATATTGTGACACTGCCAGGCTCTGCCTGCCTTTATGGGCACATAAAGAGCTGGCAAACAGCCTGCCTGTAAAACTGTACTCAAAATTATACTGCCCAGCTCCTGGGTTTCATGCAATCCCTAAAACCTGGGGACTTGCACTGTAAATGACTCCCCTTCAAGCCCTGGTTTAACACATCCTGTCCCGTTCCCCTTGAAGCGAAAGGTGATCTGTGCTGGAGTTCACGGGCTGTGCTCCAGCTGCACTGGAGAGAGCCCAGCAGAATGAAAGCAAAAAGCCCAACTGGGCCAGATGACCTTGTTTTACCTTTCCTTTTGCTGCAGCAGGTTGTCAGAGCAGTAAATTCATACAGACCCCGTGCTCTGATGGAGCCTTCTGCAGCACCCGGTTGCTGGGAATGCAAACAGCCCTCCAATATTAGTCTTTTGGTTTAATTGGACCACAAATGTGCTACAGCAGCACCTCTTTCTGCCTGTCCTGAGCTACAGGTGCTCAGCAGACTCCTGGTCTCTTTGGCCTCTTATTAAACTGCAGTCTGGATGGGTGTGAGAGCTGAAGGCAAAGGATTACATGAGTTTCTTCAGTGCTGTCAGAGAAAGCAAATCCCTGTCCCCCTGCCAGATGCATTAAACTCCTGATCTCACCATTGCATAAAATCATCACTGGCATTAAATCTATGCTAATTCAACCCATAGCAAGGGATGGTGATTTAACCCAGAGCCTTTGCCCAATGTCATTCAAAAGGCCTAATTAGAAAAGTGTTCCTGTTCTCCCCCCGTTCCATTATTGTAGGTATTATTTCAAATGTATTATTTATATTAATTAAGCAGAAGGAGGATAGCAGGGGGACCCTTGCTCTATAGTCAAGGAACAATGCTTGGACATGCCTGCTCTTACAGAAACATTAAACTCCTGTTACAAAGGTTCTTGCTTAGTGTTATTAATGGGAAGAACACAATGGCATGGTCTAAAATGAACATTAACTGTGACTTATGCCATTTCAACCACATGGAGGGCACTTTGGATGCTCTCTGAGAGCTTCATACCTTTCTCATATTGCTGTGCCCCAAACAGACACAATATTCAAGGTGAGAACTTGCCATTCGAGACAAAAGGAGGGAAACTTGATCACTTCAGAGCTCACAGTAATGTTGAAATAATGGTGATTAGAACAGACATTTCCTTCACTGAGATTTTTCACTGAATCCCAGACTGGTTTGGGTGGGAAGGGACCCCAAAGCCCACCCAGTGCTACCCCCTGCCACGGACAGGGACATCTCCCACTAGCCTAGGGTGTTCCAACCTGGCCTTGGAGCATTCCAGGGATGGGGCAGGCACAGCTCCTCTGGGAACCTGTGCCAGGGCCTGCCCGCCCTCCCAGGGAGGAATTTATTCCCAATATTCCATTTTACCCTGCCCTCCTTCAGCTCCAGGCCACGTTCCATCCCAGGCCTTCCCATTGCCATACAAACCCTGTGGCTGAGCAGGTCCCTGCTCTGCCATTATGGCATTTCTGTGTTCTTAGGGGAAAAAAGAAAATGCAGAGCCATAACACACTCCGGGGAAAAATCTAGAAATACCTAAAAATTAAAGTAAAAACATAAAATTTGCAATAAATCCATTTTCCCCTCCTGTGTTGCAATAGGATTTTATGTGCAACATTAAAACTACAACATGAGTTATCCTTTCAAGCCTTACTTGAAAGTATCTGTGAGTCGAGGCAGCAACTGAAATACACCAATCCTGGTGGGTGAAGCCACTTTATATCCCCTCTAATTGCATTCATAACACACTCATTTGAACCACCATAGGTATTATTTAGATGTATGCTATACATTGTGTCTAAAATAAATTGAAATAAAAATATAATGCATAGCTGAAAAATATACTCTCTACAAAGTACTGTATCTCACTGACAAGTACTTTAAAAAAAAGGCTAAAAGTAATAAAAATTACTGCTAGAAAAATCGAAGTGTTCCATTCCTAGATTTTATGGGGGCAATAAAAAATGAAAAAGCAGCTCTAGTTAAGCTGGACTGATGAAGTGATATACTGCCAGAAAGGCATTCAAGGTTGTGTTGAAACAGATTTAAAATTGATATATATCAAATACAATAATTCTGGTGCATATTAAATACAGTCTAGCTAGAACATCAGCGCAGACTGTCACCAGATGATTGCAAATTAAATAAAAAAATAAAGTCTGAGCTGGACAAAATTTGCCCTGAGGAAGAGCTTGGATTTAAGAGCAGCTTTACCCTGTTAAACCTGGGGCAGTGGAGCAGCCCTGAAAACTTTGTTCATTTGATTTGCAGGAGTTCCAGGAAGGACCTGCTGGGTTTGGTTTGGGCTGCTGAGCTGTGGCAGCTGCCAGGACTTTGTGCTCATCCAGCACAAGGGGAAAATCAACACTCACTGCATTGCCACCCCTGGAGCACTGACATCCTGGGCACGTTCCAGGTGGGCCCACCTTATGACTCCTGATTTATGCTTTGGAGGAAGTGACTTGGTTCCACCACTCCCCAATACTCATCTTCCTCCTACTGGAAATGGATAAATTAGAGAACAGACTTAAAAGAATTCCCTTTGTGACTGTCCAGAGTAACTGTGGAAAAGGGCTGAGTTTCAGACTCTTCTGACACACACATTGTCAGAAAGCCTGGATTCCAAGTTCCCCCTGCTGACCTGCACAGACCCATTGGTGTGGCAAATATCCCAAAAGGCAGCAGGAACAGCAGCAGCAGCACCCACATTCCCTGTGCAGGTTTCTGGCCTCAACACTCCTCGTCAAATTCATTCATTTCTTCAAGTCACAGTTTATCTCCAGGTATAAAATAAACATCACAATAAGGAAAGTCCAGATAGAAAATACAAAGGCTTGGAAATCCCAAAGGAACAAAGCAGTGTGTGGATGAGGAATCAGCCTTTTAAAGTGAAGCAAAGGGATTAAATCAAACTCTGAAAGAAGACAAGTAAATGATAAATGACATAAGGCTGTAACTAAACTAAATCTTTGGTGTCTAAATGAAATACAGAGGGCTGAGGAGATTATGCAAATGGCAATGAATCAGACTGGCTCAGGACAGAGCTGACCCAAAGTGGGAGGGAACATCTCTGTTCTGAGACCAAAGGGACTGCACGACCTGGGATCAGAGAGCTGAGCAGAGGATAAAGGATGGCAACTGTGTTTGGCTCCAGAGTTCCCCAAGAACAATTGTCCAAGGAAAGGAGAAGGAGGGGGGGCCATCTCTGACTCTACAGGAAACAGCTGTTGAGAGGGTCTGAGCTACCCGATGTCTCAAAAAATAAGTTGTATAATACTGCTTGTGTAGTGTAACAACAATTACCACAGTAATCTAATTACTGTTGCCCCAGAAATCTGCCATTACAGTGTTTGGCCACGTGTCTGCTCTTACCTCTTTACTCCAAACCCAAAGTTATTCTTTCTATTATAGCAACAGAGGCTTTTTCCCCCCAATATTATCCAAAGCAAGCACGGACTGAAGAATCAGCACCAAAATCTAATTCAAGAATGTGTTTGGGAACAGGAGAACTCCATTCTGCAGAGATTAAAGCCTAATGCTGAATTAAGGGCACTCCTGTCTCCCTGGTTTGAAGTGTGAAATACCTGCAGGAGAAGGACCACAGGGGGATACGAGTTCTTGTGAGACCTAAAAACTTCAGGAAGGCACTCACTGACATTTTTTTTCTTGAGGCCACAAGGTAAAAAGAAACTCAGAACAGGCAACTGCCAAGGGACAGAACAGAGTCGAAATATTCACAGGTTTGGAGGGGTTTGGGTTTTTTTTATGATGACAGAAAGATTTAATTATTCAAACCAAAACAGAACGAAAGGAGCCTGTCAATTAAAATGACTGATAAAAGTTTATGGTTGTTGTGAAATATTTAACAGAGAATGCTGAATTTTTTATGTAAGAAATATCTGTGCTTGTGAGTCTGGTGTTAATACACAGGAATTAATACAAACCTCCAACCTGAGCTTTCCAGCTCCCAGACACAGTGAAGGCTTTGTCCTCGACTGATGTGCCCAAATTAACCCTAACAGGACCAAAACTAAGGCCTGTGTAACTTACTCCTACATCAACATGTCTACTCAGACTTGTCCCAGCACTGAGTAGTAGCTGCCCATTAGTGTGTCCCCAAATTTGCATTCCTATCTAGTCCTGACCATGATTTCTTCACTCCTAAAAGCCTGAGAGAGAGGTAAAGACTCACCCCAAGCTCCTGGTTTTAACTGAACTCGGGCTTAGGGACAGTTTTAAAGGTAACCAGGCTTTTAAACCATTATTGCAGCGTTGCATTTTCTTACCCAGGAGAACAAAAAGCAACCAAAAGTTGACATGCACAGAAGTTTCCAAATGGATCAACCAACCAGCACATTTTTCCCAGTGTTTTTCCATCTTTCCATGCCCTGCTTCCAGTCTCCACTGCACAAATCTTGTCAAGCTTCATCAACAACATTAATGCTGCTGATACCAAACCCTGAAATCCTGGGGTAAATTTATGCACCCACAGGAAAAGGAGGTTCCGGGTCAGCTAATTAGGGAATAAATTACTTAAGTAGCAAGGCAAACGCTAATTATTCTCATTTGGATGTTACATCCCTGCCACTTTTGCATCATTATCAGCCTGTTTTCTAAGGAAGTAATTAGGCTTGCACTGTCCACATTTGACTCATGATGGGTGGAGCCAGGTCACTGTAAACTCTCAAGCCCAGATTTCAGCAGTCCTGCACTTCACATTTCCAGCGCCCAGTAATGATCCTGCCCGTCCTGTCTCACACTGCCCTGGCTGTCTGGGGACAGCAGCACATGGAAGGACTTCCTCCAAACTGAGCTTGGTCTGGAAATGGAGGAAAATGTGAATTAACCATCAGTTTGATAATAAAAACTTTTTCAAATGCAGGCCAGACTGAGCTTTTGCTTAAATGCACTTGCAGAGAGTAATCATTTTAACAAAATATAACCTAAAGGAGACTGAAACCCATGGCAGCACAGACTGATCCATTCCCAGGGTCACAAACCCTCTCAATACAAACTGATCTCCTTGCAGGATCACGTGTGAGACACCTCACTAATCATATCTGAGTCACTTGCAATTTCTCTAAACGCTTGGAATAAACTTAAATATAGTGATTTACCAGCAGGAAATTAATTAAGCAGATCAAGGTGAATCTCTTGCTGCTATTAGTGAAAAACAAATTATTGTGTGTGCCTCCCTCTCTCTTGCTCTCCCTAGAGAGTTTGTCATGTCTGCAGGGCACAAGGCGAACAGCAGCATTTACATTAATATCCTTATCCAGGGCTGGAAAATAAATGTGGTTTATTTATAAAGGGAACCCTCAGCCCAAGGCAGGGAACTCACTGTACTTGAGAACGTGACCAGGCGAGCACAGTTCTCCCAGGCTGCAGAGGGTGACCCAGACAGCCTTTCACACCAAACCCAGAAAGGAGAAAGCAAACTGCATGTTCTGGAGTAAGAATAAAATCCTCCTAGTGAGAATTTCATGTCAAACAAGATGACTGGAGTTGGAAGCAGATTGCTTCAGCAGGAGGACTGGGGGCATGGGATGTAAAAAGGCTGGGAAACACGATGGAGCATGGGTTTGATTTCCCCTCACACAGGTTCTCTTTGTGATCCTGAGCAGCAAATCCCTCTGGGTCTGTATAAAATGCAGCTGCCCACCTGTGTGAGGTGTTTGGAACACTCAGGCTCCAGGCATTTTTCTCAAGGACTTGAAAATAAGGGATAAATGCAGTCCTTACCCAGCACAGAAAGCCTAAATAAATGTGAGTGCTGCTGCAGCAGAGCTTTGTCCTCAGCATTGGAGCTTAAGGATCACAGCTGGGATTGAGGGAATTGAGGGAACTGCCTGAGCACAGAGTGTCCAGGAGCTGCTGGGAGGAGCTGCACCCCCAGCACCTGCAGCCCCAACCAGCTCACCCTTCCAGCACCCACCCTGCACCACCCTGTGCCTTGCAGGGTGTTTTTGGGAGACCTGGGGAAGGGAAAAGCCCTGCCAGCAGAGGAGTGGCACTGGAGAAAGCAGCAGCTCTCTGAGAACACCCTGCAGAGGACAAGGATGACATCCTGTCCTTGGGAAGGGATACAGAGGGGTTTTCTGCAGGGCAGGTGGGCGGTGGGGATGGTGAGGGCTGTGCTGGAAACGATGCTGTGGCATCCCGAGATGGTGTCAATCCCACAGCACCTCTGGGGGCTGAGGGGATGAACCGGGGCTAATGAGCTCTGCTCTCCTCCTCAGCACCTCACACACACAACTCTCCTGGGAATCCAGACCAGCTCATTCATCACCACCTCAGCTATCCCTGGAGCCTTGAATAAAGGTCTGATTATTAAAATTCCTCTGCTTGATCCTGACTGAAAGGCCAGGCAGACAATTACAGTATTTCCTGTTGCTGACTTCTGTCAGAGTGAAACAGAGGTGATAATCACAAGGTACTTGTGCCAAGTCACATTCCAGTCCTCCTCCTGTATTAAATTTTACCCTGAATTCAAAAATATCATTCCTTCTCCTGCTCCTGTCGTTTGCTATGGAAACATTACTTCTGTGCACTCGTTTTGCCCTTTCCTTCACTAACTGCTTCCCTCTGCTCCTTTTGCCTTCCCCATTTAAATTAAAACTCTTGAGCACAGATCTCATGCATTGGCACTACAGTGACACAATCCCTTCCCCAAGTTTGCTCAAGTGCTTCCTCTGGAGCAGGCAATATTTCCCCTTTGCTGTGAGTTTGTCTGTAAAAGAAGTCACTTAAAAAGAAGATGAATTTGTTGTCTTTAGCATTTGAAAGCACAGATGGAACAATCCTGCTCACCTCAGTAAAATAAAAATGCATAATTGCCAGCCTTAGAGCCATAATTTGCATTAATATTGGAGGTAAAGCTCTTACTGGTGGGCTCAGCACTCGTGTCTCCTCCTCGTTGGGCGAGGGAACTATTGCTGCAAACATCCATCATCTCTGCCCATCCCTGCCCAGCACGGCCCTGATTAGATTTGGGAACTGGCGGGGAATCGACTTTATCTATGATCTCCATTTCCTGGATAATGTTATTAATTTATTCATTAAAATGTTATCTAATTATTGAAAAGAAATCTCCATCCTGAGTGTTAGATAAGAGCAGCTCTGCTCCCCAGCTCACCAGTCCCTTCCTTGAAACAGGACTTTTAACCAGCAGTATTGGTTAGTGATTTTATTATTACCATTATTCAATTCAGCCAAGATTTTTTTTTTAATCTTCTTCATACTCTGTTTACACTTTTTAATGAGGTTTTAATCTTCTCTGACATGTTTATTCAGTTTATTTATTTCCCAGAAAGAAAGGGCCTTAAGTATAGCTAAGGAAATCAATGCTTTTTTCTACCTGAATCCAAATCTCTCTCTAATTTCCTTTTCAAATATTCCTCAGTCTTGGGGGAAAAAACACAGAGGGTTTTGTGGAAGATTGGAGACTTAGATTAATTCAAGTAAAATTCAAATCCTTGTGGAAGAGCTGTAAATCTGCCTAAGAATAATTGATTCCCTGGAAGTGCCCAAGGCCAGGTTGGAGCCCCCTGGGCTATGGGAGGTGTCCCTGCCCATGGCAGGGGGGGCACTGGGTGGGCTTTGGGGTCCCTTCCAACTCAAACCCTTCCAGGATTCCATAATTCCTTTCTCCAAGAAGAGAGATGAAAGTTAAGAATTTGAGACTTTAAGTCCCTTCTTTACAGGGACATCTCTGAAGGGTTTGTGTCCTGTGACACTTGTTGTGCTGAATCCACACAGCACTCCCTTATATGCAAGGGAACTAATAAGATGTTGCCCATTTAATTTTCTGAGCAGCACAAGTATTTAAAGAACATTAATGTAGTCAGACTTAATTTACTCTTTTTTTTTTTTTCCCCATGACTTGCAACCATTTTTCACCATCCTCATGCTAGTTAGCTATTATTTTGTAAATGAATGACTTCATTTAATTTAGTCTGAGATTTAATTGTTCCTTATTGGAAATGTCAGCTTTCACAGTTCATTAATGAGGCACTAGTGGAAAAAAAGCAAGGCAAGAAGTGGGGATGGGGAGAAATAAACTTCCCCTGCAAGTAATGAAGAGCTTTAGTTACTGTTATGTCCACGCATTTGTTGGCCAGTGCAAGGTGTCTCCTGGAGGCTGATTCCCTGGACCAGTGGCTCCATCCTGCTCAATGCTAATCCCCTCATTTCATAAATAATTACTGCCTTTAATCATTACTCTACCTCAGATCCTCTCAGGAAAAGATGAACAAAAACCACTCCCTGTTTTTACAGTTGTAGCAACAACAAATCCATTAACCCAAGCCATTAAATCCTACATTAATTCCTGTAGAATCCTCTCAAGTCCAAAATTATCTTTTTTTTTTTTTTTAATTTACTCAATGTGCACATGAAAATAAATAATGAAAACATATTCTTTCTTCCTTTCTTTCTTTGCCAGGTAGAATGAGACTGAAATGATTCATTGTCTTAACAGTTTTATCTCTAGTGATGACATTAGAGTGTTTTCTAAGTTTATCAGAGCATATTCTAAGTTTTGCAGAGCCAAAGCGTTGGGGTTTTAAGCAGTGAAACACCTGTGACAATGATGAACAAAAACAGGACAAAGTCATATCCATCCACTGATGGAAATACACTAAAAGTTCAAGTTTAGACATCAAACTTTGTCACTTCCAACCATCAGTTAATAAATTATATTGTCAGAGAAAAACCCCACCAAAATAATCCATGAAATCTCTGTGACATGATCAAGAACAGCAGCTTAAATAAGTCGAGGAATGAGGCTCTGCAGGAATAAATTACAGCAGGAATGTATCCTGCAATCTGTCCTGTGTTTGGGGTGCTTTGGAGAAAATCCTTTCTGGGGCAGTTTGGATCCATCAGCATTTCTGCAATCCCTCCCTGGAACGGCTCTGTTTCCTTGGGCTGCTTCTGCTGCTCACACATGTTTCAATGAAAGGCTCCCCCCAGCTTTTGGGGGAAGGAAACAACAAAAAGGGCAGTTTCATTTTGTAAACAAGTGAAGAGTGCAAAGAGAATTGCATCAGAAAAAAACAAATCAGAAATGAGCTTTTGTGTATTTATGCAGAGCTTCCAAAAACACAATTGCTGCAAGAAAACAGAGCTCCTGTACCGGGAATTTATTACACATCAAAAGAGGCAAAATTGGCTCCATTTGCCACGTATAGGAGGAAAAGAAAGATGTGTTCTGTTCTATAGGGCTGAAGATATTAAGAGCTGGACTGAAGTCATGGAAAATATCTCCACTGTGAAATGTCCAGATGAAGAATTCCCTTTTAAGGGAAAATATTTTCTTTTTGGAGACATGGCTGAGCTGGACCAGGAGATTTGATCTCAGTAATGGGACCCGATTTCCAGAGATTCAAAGCACTCATTGCTTCAATTTTCCTTTTCAAAGGAAAATAAAGAACCCGAGTAGCCTCTGGTGGTTATTACCTCAGTTTCCCCAAGAAAACAACACTGGAATATTCTTCCATAATAGTGGTATTGATAGGTTTAAAAGTGTTTCAAGACCACATTCACATTTTAAGGAAACTACAATATAAATGCAAAATGTTTCTATAATAAACACTCGGCTGTACAAACTATAATAATCTTCATTTTTTCCTTCACAACCAGCAAAGGCAAATATAATACACATGCTTATCAAGGTGAAATTATCCCATCTTGGAGAGGCTGTGAATGGAAAATTCTAACATGGTATTTTCTTGGATGAAAGCTCCCATGCAAGTGTAAATTATTATCATTAAAATAATGAATTCTTTGCCCGGTTTAAGCTTTGCAGCTCACTCTGGAATTGAAAAATGCTCTCTGCTCAATGAAACTCTGGGGTGTAATGTAAATTTTCCACAGCATTTAGTTTTCAACTAAATCCTTCAGACACACAATCAGGAGACAAAACTGTGCTTTGTGAGGAAGAGCTGAAGTCACCACCTTTGAGTTGGAATTCCTGGGTGATGTGGAGCTCGGGCACCACTGTCGGGGGTTTGATCAGCTCCTCAGTTCCAGGCTTGGCCAGAGCAGAGCTCCTGGATGTCCTGGAGCACACATGGTCATCCAGGATGGTTTCAGAGAGGCATGGAATCCCCAGGATTCATGGAATCCTGGAATCCTGGACTGCCTTGGGTTGGAACAAGGACGTAAAAGCTCATGCAGTCCCAACCCCTGCCATGGGCAGGAACACCTTCCCCTGACCCTGTCCAACCTGACCTTGGACACCTCAGGGATGGGGCAGCTTCTCTGGGAATTCCATCCCAGCCCCTCCCCGCCCTCCCAAGGCGGAATTTCGTCCCCATCTCACCTAAATTTGCCCTCTTTCACTCTGTGCTCATTCTTCCTTGTGCCATCGCTCCCGTTCCTGCTGAGCTGTCCCTCTCCGATCTCCCTGTGCCCCTTTCAGACACCACCAGGTGCTCTGAGCTCTCCACACGACCTTCTCTTCTCCAGGCTCAACAGCCCCACCTTTCCCAGCCTGTCTTGGTAGGGGAGGTGCTCCAGTCCTCCTACCAACCTTGTGGGCTCCTCGGGACTTGCTCCAGGTTTTGTGCCCTGTCCCCTGCCCAGGTGGGTTTGCTGACCTTTCATCATCTCTCTGAGGTGTCTCCCAGACAGAGGCTCTTGACCCCAAGAGGTCCATTTACTGATGACTGATTTACACTATTCCCAACCTCTCCCTGTCCCAGCATAACCCTGACCAGACACCTGACTGTGGGCAGAGAGAATTCCTGGAGCCTCCCTGCTTTCCACAGGCTGCTCTCCCTGCCACCCCCCTGAGCTGCACTTGTTTGTGCCACTGCAGCTCCTGTGCCACTGAAATAAAATGATCCTGACTCCATGGTCCTGTATGCTGGAAACTTAGCCACAGAATATCCCCTGGCATCCAAAAAAACACCTGGCAGGACTCATAGGAAAGTCAAGTAAATAAACAGGACAGGTGAAAGTCATTCTAGGAAGTCTAAAATGTGTTTTCCAGCGATTAGGAGAAAGTAAATAAATGGATTGTGGGCCTGCTGATGTTCCTGGGCAATTCAGAAATAGGAAGAGCGAGGCTTTTGTGGGACTATTGAACCTGTGCTATCTGGCATTTGGCAAGTGAGGTGCTCCCATGCACAATCTCAGTTATTTTGCTTTCTAATGTTGAGCAGATGGTCAGTTTTTGTGTGGCAGCAGAGGGGGCTGGGGGAGGGACTGTCATTACAACAGTGTGTGGAACTTCGCCGCTCCCACTGCAATGCAATGACAGTGGATTTGGATTCTCTGCACATGCATTTCATATGCATAAACCAGCAGAGCTGCCTGCAAGGAAGAGGCAGCTATTTTCTTTTTCTAAATGCTTTTGCCTTATCAGCTATAAAACGTTACAATAATAAAAATAATAATCTTGGGGGTGAACTGAAGTCCCAGAAGGTGCTTGTCTAGGAGGAAAATAATTGTTAGCAGAGCTGATTAAACTGCAATATTTTCCCAGACTGAAATGAGGGCTGAGAAATCGTCCAGGAGACGTTGGGCTCAGCATCCTGAAATTGTCAGCAATGGCTAATTTGCTCAGAAATCCATTCTGAAGGAGTTGATGCCACGTCTCCCCCCCAGCCACACTAATTGTTTATCAGCATACAAAGGAGCCCGTGACCTTTAAAGGCGGCTCATTGCCCCTGGTAGGCAGAGGAAATGAGCTCTGCACAGCAAGCAGGGCTGGGCCCCTTCTCCTTTAGGAAAGTAACCTTTTAAGCAAGGAACTCTTCATCAATAGCGTTTTCACACTCTATATTTAATAATCATGGGATTAAGCAGAAACGTGTTATTTGCTACTTCATTTAAGACTCAAAATTGAACACAAAATTAAGGCTATTTTAAGTGTTAAGTAATAGCTGTACAAATGGAAGCATTTTGGGGGTTTAAAAGCATACTAAGAAGGTTCTGAGGCGTTTCATATCAAGCACAAACTCCACACACTGATGTGTAAACTTTCTGAAGGGTGCTCAGAAGTTGAACACAATTTTTGGGGGGGTATTTTGTTACTCCTGCACTCAGCATTATATATGATAAAATAAATGTCGGGCTCCAATCTGCATATTTGACTCACCAAACATCTTTGGAAAGTTGTCTAAAAGTCAGGACCTCTGAAAGACCCTGGACCTCCTGCTCGGCCATAACCATGGCAGGACCAACTACTTAATGCACCTCTTTGCTCAGTGAATGCTCTGAAAGTGATGAGGGGACTTTATTTCATTTATTCCATAACAAGAGTGTTTGGAGGTTTGGTTAAAGGTGTCCATGAGAGACACCATTTCCAAGCCCTTGCAGAGACCAGGCAATCTGCTAGATGTGAGAGTCTTAGTCCATTTAGTTGCTGAGCCAATCCATGATAATGTTATTTAGTATAAATTTCCATTTGGATGAATAGTAAAGAGCTTGATCTATAACATTTGTAATTGAATTAGCAACCTCTTTGTTTCCCTATTCTCTTTATGGCCAGGCCATGTATGCGTTTTGTGAGTGTTCAGAATTACAGCAGTCGAGCCATTAGTTGGGGAAAGTGCCACATAATGCCCTTCTGGAAGTGGATTTTTATTTCATTTAACTTTTTTCCTTCCCAGAGAAGTGATGTTTGGCCATTCACTGCTGTTCTCCACCAGCTTCTATTTAAATCTGCTTTGTTTCACCCAAATTTGATTAGCTTCCATAGATCTTCTTTGCATGGCTGATACAGTTTGACCCCTACATGCCCCAAGCCAGGGTTTCAGGACTCATTTGTTTTCCCATTATTTTTCTAGACAGGAATAGTAATGGGAGATTAGGAAAGAAAAATATAAGAGACTAATTTAACAAGGGATTTAAACACCTGCTTAATTACATCTCTGCTGAGGGCAGCACTGATTCAAGTGCTTAATTGGGTGTTGTTATTTGAAAATATGGAAGAATTGCATGGCAAGAGGTTTGTAAAAGTAGTGGAATGTGTAACAACATCCACCATTTATTATAATGGCCAGCATTAAACCAGAAGGCTGCATTTGGAACTCAACCAGTGGATCCTCATGTGGGGCTAAAACTCACTGAAGAACATGTTCTGTTACAGAGGATCAAGGACTTTTAACTACACATGGGTGTCTGTCTAGAGTCTCAATCCACTTTTTAAACACAACTTGAGTAGTAAAAAAGCTGGAATCTCCTGAGATTCCACAAAACCAAGCCCATTGCACGTCCCTCCACCAGGATCAACATTCCCTGTGCAGGGGAGGGACCAATTGCTGTCATCCAAAACTAGTAAATTATTTCTGTCGTTGTACAAATGGGGAAACATGGTGGGATTCAGTCAAGAGTTGGACTGGATGGTCTTGGAGGTCCTTTCCAACCTTAATGATTCAATGATTCTGTAAGACTAAACTGCAGAGTCTTAGTTCAAGGAAGAGAATGCCAATGTTCCCACCCCTAAACTGAGGCCAAAGCAGTCAGTCCTTGTACACCGTCCCTAAAAGCAGTGATTTGTCCCTCTGGTTGTTCTCTGTCACTTCCACATGGACCATCCTCTGGCCTCCTGAGCTTCAGCATCACATCCTTGAGACCTGTACCCCTAAATTAGTCAGGACTTGTGAAACCCCTCCCTGTACTCCAGCTAAGCTTGAAGGAGCTACAACACAGTGAACCCCAAATCCCCCCAGCAAACCCCCCGTGCTTGCAAGGACACGTCACTGTACAAGTGCTGGTAGACCAAAAGAGCCCACCTGAGAGGTTTCAAGGCCAACCTGTGCCATGTGCCCAACCCTGTAGAGGATGAACAACAAAACATGGGTTTGGGAGGGAATTCCCCCTCCTAAGAACAAAACCTTTGGAGTTTTCCCCATGTGGATATCCGCATTAAACAGGGCTCAGGATTGTTTTAACCCCCTGACTTGGAGATCCTTCCCCCTCCTGTGGGGTGTCACTGCTCAGGGCTCCTGCCAAAATGCCTTGCTGGGAGGCAGCTGCAAAGCAGCCAACACACACACCCCAGCCAGGAGAGCAACTGCACAGCCAGTTCCTTCAGGGCCCAATTATTCGCCACAAAACCCAAAGACAGGGACTCATTTCTGACTTCAGACACTTCCCAGCCCACTTCATTTTTTCTACTTCATTTCACATAGTCAGGAATAAAGAAAAAAAAAAAAGGCAACTGTTCTGTGGGATATTTTTTTCCTGAATTTGGGGCCATTTAATATTAAAACAGAAAAAAATGGATATTCATGTAATCATCCTGATTATCCTCAATATGATGTTGCTAAAAGCTAATCTGTGCTGGGCAGAATTGTTTAAAATAACAGCATCTTTCTAAGACACAATTATTGTTTTAAACTAGTAAATATTTGGGTCCCTGGGCTACTTGGGGATGGGGTTGGAGGATCCAAGATCTCAGGATTTAATGTTCCCAATGGGAATTAGGAGCAATACAAACAAGAACCTTACCAAGTAACTGGGCTACTTGCTGCCAAAACTTAATCTAACAAAAAAAAAGGGAGAAACTCCAATGCAAACAAAGAGCATAATGTTGCTGCATACGTAAAGATGAGATGAAATCAGGCTGTGGAAATAGATAACTCACAACAGTGTGTTATTCCAAAGCTGGACTTCAAAAAAACCCTGGAAATGATACTGAATGAAGAAATCCACACACTTGCCAGTGGCCTCTTGTGTGAAAAGCTGCTCAGTGCCATCACTCCAGGTTTAACATCCCACCACACCTGGTTGGAAACTTGATTTCCAATCACTTTGTGGTGAAAAGCACCAGCACAGGGCTTGCCCTGTCTCCTTAAATAAATGACCCAACATCTCAACAAGCAGTCTCACAATGGAAAACACTGTAAGGAAGGATTTATGCTTTGTGGTGTGGAGTTCTGTCCTTGAGAGCCACACAAAAGAGCTGAAACAGGGCATTTTCAAAGCACAGGGATGGATGTTGAGTTGTAGGACACTTTACCCCAACTTCCAGAGGATCAGTGGTGGCCAGGAAAGGAGGACAAGAACTGCATTATTCACACAGAATCCTGGAGTGGGGGTTGGGTGGGAAGGGACCTTAAAGCCCATCCAGTCCCAAACCCTGCCATGGCTATGGACACCTTCCACCAGCCCAGGGTGCCCCAACCTGGCCTTGGACACTCCCAGGGATCCAGGGGCAGCCACAGCTCCTCTGGGCAACCTGTGCCAGGGCCTGCCCACCTCACAGGGAGGAATTCCTTCCCAATATCCCATCTAAACCCACCCTCCTTCAGCTTGAGGCCATTCCCACGTGTTCTCGTGTGAATGACCTCTGCAGCCTCCTTGTAAGCCCCCTTTAGGACCTGGAAGACAATCCTACCTTTCCTCGAATACCCTGAAAGCATTGGCAGGTTATCCAGTCTCTGGGCCTTCATTTCTCTTGTTATTTTTCTTGCCAACACTTCTGTAGAAGGAGAACCCCCCTGATGAAGAAATGCAGCAGGTGACCGTGGTGAGGGCACTGACAAAGGAATCAGTCTCTCTTGGGTCCCACGGGCCAAATTCACCTGAAAAAAACATCCCCAAGAGTTACTTATTGGCTTATGCCATTCAGAGTATGACTGTAGAAGATGATTAAACAAACAAACAAACAAAAAGGCTCAAGTGAAAAAAGCCAATGAGTGCTGCAGGTGACTGGTGGCCGGGGGGACACGGGGGTCAGTTTGATGTGCACTGGCAATGACTGAGGAGAAGAGCAGCGGCTCAGCTGTCACATCTGGGAGCCCACCAGCTGCACAGCTGTCACATCTGGGAGCCCACCGGCTGCACAGCCTGCCCGCAGCGACGGCCTCGCCCGCCTCTCCTTTGGTGCTGCTGATTGCTCCCTTCATGTTCATTCCTCCTCCTGCACCACAGTGTGCCAGGGGCTCATCTGTTATTATTAATATTAATAATCCCCAGCACTTTCATCCAAAGAACTCGAGGTGCTTTTACAAACGTTAATTAAGCTTCACAACACCCCCAGGGGGAAGTAAACTTTTGAGATCTCTTGGAAAGGTCGGAGAGGGTTTGGTTTAAAGCAGCAGCTTTGGGAAAAATCAAAGGGCTGAGAAACAGGAGACATGAGCTCAAGTGCCACTTTCATCACAGTCACTCGTCTCAGAGAAGTGACACAGTATTGCTGTGCCTCAGTGTTCCAAGGGAAAAGATGGGTTACAGGATGGGTTTGGCTTACAGGACCTGCAGGAAGGACGAGCTCACAAATTACCAGAATAAATACTGGGCCCACTGGGCTCCCAGCAAAGACTGATCGGTGTCTTCAGGGCAGTGCCTGGCATTGCTCTTTTAAACCGTGGGTGGGAAGTGCCTCATAAATTCCAGAAGAGCCTGAAGTTTCTCAGGTCTAAGAGAACGTGGAATGGCTGCAAACTGACAGAGTAGATACTGGGAAAAAGCCCTTCCCTGTGAGGTGGGCAGGCTCTGGCACAGGTTGGGCAGAGAAGCTGTGGATGCCCCGGGATCCCTGGAAGTGTCCAAGGCCAGGCTGGACGGGGCTTGGAGCAACCTGGGCTAGTGGAAGATGTCCCTGCCCATGGCAGGGGTGGGACTGGTTGGGCTCCAAGGTCCCTCCCAAGCCAAAGCATTCCGTGATTCCATGATCCAAAAGCAGTGAAAACAGAGGTCTTTACAGCCTCAATCCAAGTTCCCACAGGCATTGCAGGTTTGACTCTCACTTCCATAACCCAGAGCACTGCCATTTGCTGCAGCTCTTGGAAGTCCCTCCAGAAGCTCAGGATTCTGACAAGGAGGGAGAGGAACTTCTGTGGGACCTGCACAGCTCCAACAGCAACTCTCAAGGAGACCACCACCCCCAGTTTTCCAGGAATCCTCCTGGCCATATGATATCACCAATATCAAAAGCAGGCTCTGTCCATTAAGGATGTCACTGGAGAATGATTCCAAGAACATCCCTTATCGCTTCCACATCTAAACACAAACCCATCTCTGTGAGCTCTGATTCTCTGAAATACAACTGCTGCTCTTCATTAAGCTTTGCCCTTTTGGATTTCTCTTCATTGCCTTTCTAAAGCAAACAGCCCATCCATTCTCATCAGCAGCATTTCAGGGAAAGAGATTTCACTTGTGATGGAAAGAACTCAGATCCCAGGGCGATGGGCAGTGAGATAAAACTGAGGTAAGTGCACACTGAGTGCAACAGAATCCATTAGGGGGGAAAACACTGAATGACTGCAAATAACTTTTTAATATTTCCTTATTCCAGGAAAAAATTTCTGATGTCTGGAGTGTGAGAGATCACATGGGCCAGTAAATTAAGAGATGAATCTGGGAAAGATACAGCAGTGAACTATAGATTTCTGAAACCAACATTAACTGAAAAAATAAAAGCCCTAAATGAGACTATTTTTCAATGATTCAGCAGGAACCTGCCTTGAAAAATAAGCCTTCAGTGCCTTCAGTGAAATTCCTATTTAATCTATTTGAGACTCCTCTTTCTGACCCCCTGTAATTTTTATATTCATAGGATGTTTTCTGAACAGTCTGAGGGCTGGGCAGGTGCTGCTAAACTTTTAAGGACTCATTAAGAATTTTATGAGCTTGCAAAACATTTTTCCTAACGTTTAAGAAGAAAAATTTCTCAAAATCAGAACGTTTGGGTTGGAAGGGACCCTAAAGCCCATCCAGTCCCAACCCCTGCCGTGGTCAGGGAAACCCTCCACTAGCCCAGATTGTTTCAAGCCTCATCCAGCCTGGCCTTGGACACTTCCAGAGATGGGACAACCCTGGGCAACCTGTGCCAGGGCCTGCCCACCCTCCCAGGGAGGAGTTTCTTCCCAGTATCCCACCCAACCATGCCCTCTGGCAGTGGGAAGCCATTCGCCTTGTCCTGTCCCTCCAGGCCCTTGCAAACAGTCTTTCTCCACCTTTCCTTTAGGCACTGGGAGGTGCAATGAGGTCACCCTAAACTTCTCTTTCCCGGGCTGAACAACCCCAGTTCTCTCAGCCTGTGCTTGTTTCCATATGAAGAACACAAGCCTAGTCATCATTCTGAAGAGATGAGCCAGAACACTTTGTTCATGAACCTGAACATTCTGCAGGCACTCGAGATGGGGATCTAACTCTTCCTGTAGTGTTCAGTGTGTTATTCTTTTGAAAATCATGTTTCTTTAAATAAATTGCAAAACTGGTCCTGCAGGAGTGGCTTGGCCACTCGTGAGATGGTGACTGTTTCATAGTTCTGAGCTCCAGTATTTCTCTTGAATAGAAGCACAGGAACACTCCAACCCTTCACTAAAACCCCCAAAGCAGAGCACCCCCTGCACTAAAACCCAAACCGTGTGCCACAGGGTGGATCTGGTCACAAACTGCTCGCTGGAATCAGCAGCAGCCCCAGGAACCAAAGGCTCTCACAGGATCAAAGGTTTGCAGACAGAAACAGAGAGTGTTTCCCCTGCTTTCAGATGGAGGCCTGGCTTCAGCCCCTAAACAATTCATTACCAGGCACACAGGCAGACACAGCCAAGACCAAACCTGCACAGCACAAGGGCAGGGACCAGTCACCTGCTTAATAACTGTAATTACCCCCTCCCAGGTGGGTTTGCTTTTCTCACTACACAACTCCTCTGCCTCCAGCTCCAAGACAAACTGCAACATCCTGAAGACAAAACCCCCTAAAATCACTCTCAGTAATTTCATTAAAATGACCGCTTTGGGGTCTTTCCTTCATTCAAAACAGTGAGCAGTTTGACAGACAAAACAGCGAACTGCTGTCCTAAGATTTTTCAATGTTGCATCAATTAAAAAGTTTAAACAATGATCAGACTCTACAACAGCAATTCAGGCAACAAAGTAAATCTTCATATGGGACAGAAAATGCATTTGTAAAAGTCATCTAAAAAGACTCTCTGTGTCCACACTGCTCAGAATGGCACCAGCTGAGCCACCCAGACCCCCAGCCATGGAGAATCGTCCTGCCTGACTCTGGCAGCTAATCCTGAGCAAGATTCAAACAGGAAAAGCCCAGCCCACACAAATGAAAGATGTTATGAAATCCAGCTTGGCTGCTACGATCCTATATATGACCTTTAAAATACCAAGAACCAATTCATATGCAAGAAAAAATACAAAATTTGGCAGATATTTAGGATGGGGCATCCACATGACACTTCTACCAGCAGGGATGGGGATTGCTGCCAGTGCTGACACTCTTCCTACATGATCCGAGTTTTCCCAGATGGAAACAAAACAGGAATCCTCTTCAGCAGTCCTGAATTAATGCATTAATGAATATTTATCAAGTGCCCACCAGAAGGAAATTTGACTCCTTGTGACTATCTCAGAGCTCCTCCAAAAGGATGGGCCCTAAAACTCTACATCCTTCAAAACACAGAATAATGGAAGTGATGGTCAAAAACATCCAAGAGGTTTAGGAATACATCGTGATCTGTCAGACAAGGAGCAAAACTAGATATAAAATACAGGTTAACTGAGTTCCCAACCCCTCCTGCAGCACAGGTTGATTCTGAGGACCTGAAAGTGTCCTTTGCTCAGCCCACCAGTTTTTCTTCCCTCCCTTTTAGCTTGGCTGTCAATTTTCTAGTCATTCCATTTGGAGGGGTGAGAAAGAGCAGAGCTCTGATCAGTGTTTTCAGGACTGATGTGTGTATTTCTCCCTTCAAAAGACACTCTGGGAAATGAAGAAAAAATTTAAGTCATTTTCTTAACCTCATGACTTCCAGAAGGCAGGACTAAAAGTGCCATAGTTTTGCCATCAAGATGATAGCAGCAATCTCCAGACCTGTGTGAGGCCACAAACATTCACCTGGTGGATTCCCCGAAAGTCACAGGAAAAGAGATAAGCCCAGAGCAAAATCCATTTCTGTACAGAGCCATCTCAGAGAAAACATAAACAGGAGCTGGCTATTTAAACCCCAGTGGCAGATTCAGGCTCTTTGTTGGGTTTTCCTTGGAAGCCACAGCAGAGGGGAAGCATGGCAAGGCAATGGGAACTTTCCTTCACTGGCACTTCTCCGAAGGTGAAATTCATTCTCCCATGATTCCAGGTGAACTTTGGGGCTTCAGCAAGAACATGCAGGTTTTGAGGTGCAGGAACAGGCATTTTAGGTGACTGTTTCCCACTCCCAAGCTCCACATCAAGCCCCATTTCATCTGCATGGTGCACAGACAACTTTACCTGCCAATGTGGGATGTTGTCCCTGCTGTTCCCTCCCTGGGAAGCCCCAGCACAGCCCATGCCTCATTTTATGTCTCTGATAAATGGGAGATGATACAGTTTTCCCCAAGTAAGCAGAGCCCATAATGGGCATCATTCACCGGCAGGGAAGGAGTAGAAAAGCACCTGAAACAAAGCTGTGCAAGATCTTTACGTTCACCTCACCTGGAGCAGAGCCCATGGCAGGACTGGCCTGGGCTGGAAGGGACCTTAAAGGTCATCTGGTTCATTCCAAGGATGCACAATCTGGGCACTGCAATTGCTTTTCTCATCCAATTTGCATTCTGCCTCTTCCCATTTCTGTGAGAGAACAGCTCATTCTAAAAGCTCTACTAAAACCCCCTTTGCCTTGTACAGATGTGTCCAGAAAATGGACAGAACAGTGAAATGCACAACAGAGACCTTAAGAAAGAGTTAACACTGAAACAAGGCAAAAGAGCATCAGCCCACCTGAAGACTAAATACCAGTGACACAGCATTGCCTCTCATGTCTGAAACTGCTCTTGTTACTTCTGAATCTTGTAAAGCAAAATTCCACTTTTATTTACTTTCCCCAATAGCTCTCTATTTCCTCTCTTTGAGCTCTACACTATTTACTGATTACGGAAAATCCTGGTGGTTCCATCAGTGCCTGTCCCTCACTAAGAAGCAAAAAGTTTCTCAATAAAGAACAAGAAAGTGGGAAAGGAAATAGAGGGGAAAGAACCTGCAAAAAAGCAGCTCCAAAACTGAGTGGCAGGATAAAGAGTTTATTGGGAGAACCATCAGTAGCCTGTAGCTGGTGCCTACCTGCTGCATCAGGAGATGCTCCCCAAACATCTCTGGAACTTCTGCAAGGGACAGGTGTCTGGGACAGGAGCAGGAAGGCAGAGGTGGGACTGAGCTGAGCTGGGCTGCAGTGGAAATACATGATACAGAAAAGATATAAAATTATACAGAAGAGGTGAGATACCCTGAGCAATTTCCTACCTCTAACAAGTGATTTCAAGAGCTCTTAAAGCAGAAACCAGCACCACACTAAGATTTGAGACAGCTGCATAATGAATAAAACATCTGGCACACTCCAGAAAGGACTGAGGAGCCTCCAGTTACAGAAAGGTGATGGAAGAAGAAGAGAAAGTTCAGCTCCCAGTTTTTGCTACCAGGAAAAAGCCACTCTCTCCATAATTTTTATAATCATCCGCAGAGGGTCTCTCCCTGAAATCCTTCATGGATAGTGTTTTATAGTCATGATAGACAAACTTTCCTTACATGTGACCTGTTTTCCTCCTTTCAGTTCCAGGTTACAAAAAAACAGGTAGAAGAAAGAAGGAAACAGATAAAATCAGTGCAGTTAAAATGATCTGTTTGCACATGAAAGTACTCAAGGATTAAAACAACCAAGTTTACCTTATGCTCACATTTAGGCTTGTTTGGGGATGAAAGGGAGTGAGAAGGACAAAGCCAAAGGGAAGCACAGCTGGGTTTCTGATTATTAATGGCATTGTTGCATGTTTTGCTGCTGTCATTCTTCTGATGAAGTCCTGGTGCCTGCAACAGCATTTACTCCCTGTGATAATCCTGAACTGCTTTTCCTCCTTCTTCTCTTCTTTGAAAAAAGTAATAAATGAGTCAGATGATCAATTTTGTAATTTGCAGTTGCCAAGCAGCTTTGAAGCAATTTAGTGATTTGGATACTTATTTCCTCCCTGTACTGATGGCAGGAGATGATATAAGGATATTGAGTCTTAATAATCTATTCATTCCCCTGATCAAACTGAGGGGACTGAAATCAGAAGTATCTTTTCTTTATGCTAATTTTGGTTTTCCAAGGACCTGTTCTTCTGTTGTGCATTGTCTTTGCATTCATTTAAGCTCTGAAAAAGAAAAGCCCAATTTGAAAACTACTCAGACACCCCCCCATACACACAGACAGGTCTTGCACCCATCTACACATGGACATTCAGGAGGTTTAAGATGCATTAATTAAAACGGTGAAGTTAATAAGCACAGAAGAAATGTGAGCATTGTCATTCTCAAGTGAAGTGTCTCCTGTTCACTGCAGTTTAATCCTCCTTCAAGGATTAATCTCAACAATAGAAAGTAAATTCTCTAAACACCTTATCAGATTGGCATTTCCACCCAACTATTAAACATTTATCACAACACCAAAGCCTGTTATCTAATTCTTTTCATCCACACATCTCCAATTGTTTTGTAAAAGAGCTCTAACACACCACTCTGCTCTGCACAGGACGCCAAGGGAGGGCCCAGGAGCAGAGCAGAGAAGGGACTGCCTTGCAGCCCCTGTCCCAAAACCCCTCCGGGTGGTTCTTTACAGGAGTTCAGCATCCTCAGGGATCCAGAATCATCCCCCACCCACACAGAGGGACACCGAGAGGGTTGGGAGGTCCTGGGGCTCCCTGGGGCCACTCAGCCTGGAGAAGGGAAGGCTCCAGAGACACCTCAGAGCCCCTTGCAGTGCCTAAAGGGGCTCCAGGAGAGCTGGAGAGGGACTGGGGACAAGGCATGGAGGGA